>JAFEMH010008350.1:0-43009 GCA_022495995.1 Adenophora triphylla var. japonica | reverse complement strand
TCTCCCCGGGACCTGCACTCAACAAAGCAGAAGCCAAGGAAACGCTCATCAAATGCGCTTATACTCAACAACAAAAAGAGAAAAAATGCGTAAAAGATGCCAAGATGGAAAAGAGTCAGCACACTCACCGATCTGTCGGGATCCACTTATGCAGCAAGCAGAGCTTCCAAGCCCAACGGGCACTGTACACACCTCCTCTCGACCCGTCCCCGCTGACGTACGTGAAATCCGGCCCGGCATCGGAACCTCTCGGGAGCTCGCGGGCCAGCCTCTCTCTCCCGCGCGCACTGGGCGGCGTCCTCGCCTTCCTCCTCACGAAGGCCCCGTACCTCTCTCCGTATAAAAATGAACTCCTGCACCGACACCGCCAAGGTACCTCTCGAAGTCAAGCACATCCATATCCCGGAGTCAAGCATCCCAAAGCGGAGGGTCCCCTGAGCCACGGGAAGCACACCGGGGCCATGCCGCTGTAAGACCCGCTCCCTGGGTACATGACATCACAAGTCAAGCCCCGCAAAGATCTTCCGCCGCGTCGTCACCTCTGGAGCCCTCAAACTCATCTCTCATACCGAGTCCACGGGAACAAGACAAACCCTCACGGCTATCTCTCTCCAGACGCTTCCTCGCACATCCCCAGTAGGCGATGGTGAGCTTCCCCTGGTCCTCCTCTTCCTCGCCGTATGAGCCCACTTAGCATAGCAGGTACGCAAAGAATGCCCGTGATCTCTATCCCACGGAAGCACCGGAAAACCTCATAAAACCACATTCGTGACAAAAACAGAGAAAGCTCAAGCAAAAGACAACGGAGAAAAGACAAGTTGCTAAATCAAAAACAAAGCAATAAACTCATACCTCCAAAGCAAGTCAAAGCAAAGCAACGAATCGGCCACCCTCGCTAAACCGGTCCAAGGAGAAGTAGAGCTCGCCCAAGCTCGCTCGCCCCAAGCAATGTCGCACCCTATCCAGTCAATCAAGCTCTCCAACAAAAAGCAAAGGAGGCTGCGGGTCGCGTGGTTCGAGAACAGTAGTCTCTGACAAAGGCATACCACAAGAAGGAGCGCGCTACCAAGCCCACAAGCCACTGCCGGTAAATTCCATTTTGGATGTAAGGCCCCAATACACGGCCGTGATCCTCATCTCCACGTCGCCGTACAAGATCCCTGTGCCCCTCGCGAGGACGAGGCTCAAAGCCCAAGCAGCTCGGTCAACACATCATCTAGGAGATCATGTCTTCCACCTCACAGCTCCCTTTCAAGGAGAGCCCGTAATAGCAAAGAAAATCAGCTGGCGCCACCGTCACCTCGCCCCACTGTGTGGAAGGTGTGGGTGGTATCCCACCAATACTCGATAAACCCAGAAGACACTCTTGTTCTTCCTCGTGTCGACACTCCAAATGTGTTCTCAACGAACACACCTAGGCCAAGCATAAACCAGCCTCCGGGACTCGGCCTACCGCCCACGGAAATATCGTGCATCCGTCGCCATAGCTTTCCACAAATGGCCTCGAGCGATCCCCGAGTCTTCATCCTCTTGGCCTTCCCGGCCATAAGCCCCGCATCCTGCAGGTAAACACAGCAAAGGTACGTCAATCACAGTACTTAAAGGCACATATAACCCGTCACAAAACACGGCACATATTGCACATAATTTTCACATACATTATACATATAATTTTTCCATGTAACCCGTCACAAAACACGGCACACAATGCACATAATTTTCACATATATCATGCATATAATTTTTCCCATGCAGTCCGTCACAAAAACACGGCACACACTGTACACATTTTCTCAAAAGAAAAGAAAGGTGGGGGATTAAACCCTACACGACACATTTTCAAAAAGAAATCCGTCCCAACACGGCACATATTGCACATATTTTCCCCACAGAGTCCGTCACCCAAAAACACGGCACGACACATATGCATAACACACAAAAAAAAAATCCGTCCCTACACGGCACACACTTTCACATATAACCCGTCACAAAACACGGCACGTGTCACATTTTTTTCACAAAAATTATCACTACACGATAATTTTTCTCACAATGTACATACATAAATAGCATACGGTACAAAACACCAAAGCATGCGATTCACTAGATAGGCACTTTATTTTCACAAATAAGAGCTAATCTACACATTTCTGCACAAAATACACATACCCACAATTTTTACATGTCCATTTTCAACAATTCATCAAGAATTTCACAAAAAGGCATAAAATAATAAAAAAAAAAAATTCAAAAATGCGAAAAACTAAAACCTAGTTCTAGCATTCAAAAAATTCGAAAGGGGAATCAAACGGAATGCATTTCTTACCTCCCGACGTTCATGGAGCGACGATTGTGCACCTCCGGATTCGGATACAAAACATCCGGGTTCTTCGAAGATGGAACGAACGAAATCCAATTCCTTTGGAGCTCCATCCGTTGCTCGACCACCTCTTGACTGCGTTGACGACGACTCCTTCGAGATCCTTCCGCCATTGCAAGCGATTCAAGCGAAAAATGGAAGAGTTTGGTGTAAAAATGGAGGTTTTCTCTCTTTCTCTCTCTCGGATGCACGAACTGGAGAAGAAGAAGTGAAGGGGGCCTCGGTTATTTAACCCGGTCAAAACACAGGAACTGTAAAAAACCAAAGTGGTCCGTACGGACCTCTTTGTAACTGTGTTGGTCCGTACGGACCTCTTTGCAAGGGGTGGCCAAATTACTTTCCTGCCCTTATAATCTTTGCCCCTGGCTGTCCTAAGGCCTTTTCCAGCAAATCCAAGTGCAGAATGGTCCCTAACCCTTCAATTCAACCCCGACCATCAACGTAAGACCGGTCCTCGCCCACTTCAACGGCAATTCAATCCCCGGCCATCAACGTAAGACCGGTCCTCGCCCACTTCAACGGCAAATCAACCACCGGCCATCAACGTAAGACCGGTCCTCGCCCACTTCAACGGCAAATCAACCACCGGCCATCAACGTAAGACCGGTCCTCGCCCACTTCAACGGCAATTCAATCCCCGACCATCAACGTAAGACCGGTCTCGCCCGCCACTTCAACGGCAATTCAATCCCCGACCATCAACGTAAGACCGGTCCTCGCCCACTCCAACGGCAATTCAACCACCGCCCGCTCAACGGCAATTCAAGTTCAACACCTCCCAGCACGAATCCCAAGGCACGAGACGCCTCCAAAACGCCCGACGGCAATTCAAGAAGGAGCCAACACCTCCCAGCACGAATCCCAAGGCACGAGACGCCTCCAAAACGCCCGACGGCAATTCAAGAAGGAGCCAACACCTCCCAGCACGAATATCAAGGCACAAGACGCCTCCAAACGCTCAACGACAACTCAACCACTGGAGGTCCGAAGTCATCTTCCCAACAGAAAAAGGGCCCCTACAGGGTCATGCATCCCCAGCAATTCAAGCACCGGCAGTCAGATGTAAGCCCGAACTTCGCCCACTTCAACGGCAACGCAAGCACCGGCCATCAAAGTAAGCCCGAGCTCCTCCCCAACAAGTCGAAAGGGAAGTCATACAAGACTGCATATCCCCAGCACCGACCATCATCCTTGCCCACTCAACGGCAAAACAAGCACAAGAAGGAGCCAACACCTCCGAGTACAAGTCCCAAGGCACGAAGCGCCTCTAAAACGCCAAATGGTGAAGCAATCACCGGCCGTCATCCTTGCCACTTCAACGGCAACGCAAGCACCGGCAGTCATCGTAAGTCCAACCTTCTACTCAACATGCAAAAACACAAAGGCATCTACGCCTCTCGAAGCACAAGGCAGCCACGCCTCCACAAATGCGGCTAGAAGACGATTCAAAGTCCTCGCGCATTACATCAAATGCGGCTAGAAGACGATTCAAAGTCCTCGCGCATAACATCAACTGCGGCTAGAAGACGATTCAAAGTCCTCGCGCATAACATCAATCATGGCTAGAAGACGATTCAAAGTCTCGCGCATTACATCAATCGCGGCTAGAAGACGATTCAAAGTCCTCGCGCATTACATCAACCGCCGCCAGAGGACGATTCAAAGTCCTCTAGCGTAGCACCAACCGCGCCAGATGACGATCTCAAAGTCCTCTGCACAGGTACCAACCGCCGCTGGGATGATTTATCTGGAAAGTCCTCCCGCGTGGCACCAACCGCCGCCAGATGACGATTCAAAGTCCTCCAGCGTGGCACCAACCGCAATCAGAAGACGATTCAGGTCCTCACTCTACCTCCAGCCCGGAAGGCTTTAAACCACTCGGTCCGGAAGACCGTATAAACCTCCCAAATCACTATCTCCGGCCCGGAAGGCCTTAAACCACCCGATTAGGAAAATCGTAAAATTTCCATCCCAGGACGCCACCACGTCCTCACAATTGACCTCGGCGGTCACCACATCTTAGGACACCACCACGTCCTTACCACTGACCTCGGCGGTCACACAACACTTCAGGGCACCACCACGCCCACATGCACTCACAAATTCACGACCTCTGAACTACGACCAGGCTTGATTCCCGCCAGGGATACGTAGGAATCCTATCACAGGGTCCAGCCATCGACCTATACTCTGGCCACCCAGACACCGCCACGTCCTGCTACCACGACCTCGGCGGTCACACAACACTCCAGGGCACCACCACGCCCGCATTCACAAAACACTCACCCCACACCCGAACTACGACCAGGCTTGATTCCCGCCAGGGATACGTAGGAATCCTATCACAGGGTCCAGCCTATTGACCTAAACGGTCACACAAAAGGACACCACCACGTCCTCACATTGACCCTCACGGTCACTTCCTCTCCCAGCACGCGATCCAGATTAGGACCCTTATCTTATCGGCGACCCCACTTCTTTCATAAGTGACGTCGTCGAGGGGCTTCTGTAAGTACCCCAATCTGGATCACCCCCTTTCAAACACACGGGAAACACCGCAGACTCATCCACGCAGTCTCAGAGACCTCTCTCACTCAAAACCCTCTCAAAACCCTCTCAAACCCCCAACCAAACCAAGGGAGGAGCCTTCCTGGGATAAAAAGGGACAAAAGGACCTTTTGGGAATTTTCAGGAAATCAGAAAAGCAATTAAGGTCCGTACGGACCTCTTTGTGTCAATGATTACTAAATCCCCTTAAAGTCCACAATATTCCCTCAAATCCCGGAAGAAATGATTACTCCCCTGCAGAGTTGGTCCGTACGGACCTCTTTGCATGCAAGATGGTCCGTACGGACCTTATTGCTCAGGGAACACCATCATTCCAGAATATTCTCCATCATTGCAGATTTCCTCAAATCGAGGAAATCCAAAATTCTGGATAACCAAGAAGGTCCGTACGGACCTCTTTGCTCCGAAATTTTTACTATAAATAGAGGGCTCCCCCTCCTCATTTTCACACACCTCCCTCTTCTCTCTTCCTCCCTTAGCCTTCTGGCTCCCCTCTAAGTCCTCTTGAGGCACTCCCGCCCCTTTCGGATCCTTCCGAGGCCTTCCGAGCTCCCTTGTGGTGCTCCGAAGCCTCCCGAGCGCTCCCGAGACGCTCCTGCGCTGCCCGAGGCACTCTCGAGGTACTCTGAGGCCCCTCGTAGTACTCCGAGGCCTTGCACGGTCTTTCCACGGTGTCCCGGCTCTTTCCGAGTCAAACCGACGATCCCAAACCACGCCGAAACTGCGCCCGAGTGACTCCCGCCACCACAACGCACGCCGAACCTCGCCCGAGTGATCCCGACGATCCCACGCACGCCGAACCTCGCCCGAACGCAGCCTGCAACCTCAACTCACGCCGAAACTGCGTCCGCAGACAACCGGTCCCTCCCGAAGCAATCCCGATCCGTACCGGAACGCTACTCCGACCTCAAACACTATTCCCCAGCGGAAGACAGACACGAACCAACATTGGTAAGGCTTCCTTCCTATACTATTTCAATACATTTCCATACATAGCATACAATGTAGACATCCGATACAGCATGCATTTTTAAAAGCACACACACACACACACAACATTTAAAGGATATTAGGGGTATCCGAAAGACTCGTTTACGAGGCTACTCGGGTGAGCTCTAATATTCTAATATTCTCTCTAGGAGTCATTCGACCTCCGAACTCAAAATCTCATCACACAAAAACAGTTTAAAATTATCTTTAAACTGATGCCCTTTTTCAATGTTTTGGGCTTAATAAAAACGGCGTGGCGACTCTACGAAATTCGAAAACAAACGGCGAGACACCTCCGACGCGAAAGATTGCCAGATGCCGGGGCCGCGAGGCCTTTCTCGGATCCGGGCTATTTCAATCACACACTCCCCCTTAGGCTAGACATCTACCCTTGACTTCTAACCTGAGTTCTGATACCAACTGTGGGCGCCTCCCAACTCCCGGAACCTAAAACTCGTGTCCCAGGATGGAGGGTCCCAAAACATACCCTTTTTTTAAAAAAACTTTTCTTTATACTATCTTGAAAATTATAACCACCCATTTTTAAAAAAATTTCAAAATAACCTCCCTACTTGGAGTTGAAATATAAACCTGCTTCTACCAGTTATAACCTGTAAAATTTACAAGTACTACAGCTGTAACGGCTTACACAAGCCAACTTTAAAACAAATCAATCCCAAGACTAATTACAACATAACATACTGAAAATGTTTTATAACAGTTTTCCAGTATAAAATAACCACAACTACTCCCAACTCCCACACAAATATATACATACCCTGACAACCCAAAATACGATCCAAACTCCTTCCCGGCCTCACCGGTATGGTCTACCTGTCTTAGCTGAATCTAAAACAATAAAGGGAGAAGGGGTGAGAATAAATCTCAATAAGTTATTATGTATGCAACAATATGCCATACAATATGCAACACATAACAGGTTGCTCACAATCACAATGGGAAACAGTAAACACTTTACGTTACCTTTTCCGCCTAACCAGCAAGTCCTACAATAGGCAACACATAAACAGGTTGCTCATATAATATGGAACACACACAGGTTGCTCAATAATAAATATGCAACACCAAACAGGTTGCTCATAATCACTTTGGGAAAACAGTAAACACTTTACGTTACCTTTCCCTTTACCTTTCCCATCTAAATCATATGTAGTACTACGGTGGGAGTTATACTCCACTCATTTTGTGAGCTCGGTGCATATCCACATCTTATACGACCCCTTGCAGAGATCCATATAAGCTACCTCGCTATCTTGTGAACGGTTCGTGCCTATCCACAGAAGCTGTACCCCCACTCCGTGGCCACAGAAGGGGGTGAAGGGACACAAGTATAAGGAAATCCAAGCACCTTATGAAATATCTTCTCATAAGTGATCGTATTCCCTATACCCCCGAAGTTCAGCTGAGACAACTATATTCAAGCACATAACAGATACTTGAAATTAAGTCCTCCCCATGGGACATCGACACATATATATAATATGGTAGTGCAACTCATGTTAAACCAATCACAATAGTGTACATATATTTTAACACTATTGAATAACAACAATCGAATGACATGGTATTAATACTCATGCTCCACAAATGAAACAGTGCAACACTTATTTAAACACTATGTGCACAACCAACTATGAACATGTAAACACTTATGGCACAAAGTATATCACCTAAGTCCTACATATCCATGCTCAACCCAATAAAGTAGTGCAACATATATTTCACGCACTATTCAAATCAATAACCACATATAGGTAACCACGTAGGGATACAATATAATGTAAGTAGCCCTACGCACTCATGTCATAATGTGGAACACTTTCTATAAAGGTTCCAACCAAGCACTTAGTGTTTTACACCTTCTACACATTATTTGAACCAAATGTACCTATGTAAAACATAACCACATAAGGCACCATATACCACATATGAAGCCTACATATTCAATACACCATGTATAATTCAGTAACAGGGTATTACCACTCCTGTCCCAATCAATGAAGTAGTGCACTATACATTTTATGCACTATAAGAGCAAATAACCCTATACAGGTCACCACGTAGGAGTACAATATCATATAAGTAGTCCTACGCATTCATCATATAATATTAAACACCTTCTCTAAAGGTTCCAAGTTCAAATACCAAGTTTTACTAACTTTGGTTCAAGTTTCATAATTGCCTTTCAACCCTTTTTAAGACAATATTTAACGCCTTTCCCATTACCCATTTGGACCATTTAAAGTTCCATAGTGTATTACTAAAGTTTTAATAGAAGCGTAGTTAAAGAGTATTCAATTATATACCCATTAGACTAGGTGTTCAAGGCCTAGAAAAAGGTTCAAGGGCTGCAGGGTAGGGCACGACTCGTGCCCTATTACAACCCCACCAAAGTCAGTCATCCCCAGCATGGCACGAATTCTCCCAATCTAGCCAAGAATGTCGCAATACTTCCTCAAGCAATGTCATGACTCGTGCTTCAGTGCACGAGTCGTGCCCAAGCCCCGAAACTGCATTTCTGCAGCTGCAACATCAGCAGCAACAAACCACAACTCAAGTTCCATTCAGCTACAGCAAGGTCATCCCATAATAGTACCTAAACATGTTTTAGACTAAAATATACCCCCTTCATACCCCATAACACATCTATAACATGTTCCCAATTCCATTTAACCCATTATATCACCCTTTTTACATATTCATCAACCAACTTAATTTCTTTTCATTTCAAAGACCAAGTGAAGGATCCAACCTTTACAAAACAGATTCAGAACATCATAATAGCATCATAATACATATTATGAACAGTTATTTGAAAGAATCATAACAACTTACCAAATTTTATCAAAATAAAAGCTCCTCAAACTTTTTATAACACTTTCATTTCAAATTTCAAATATCATCATTTTACTATACAATTTCCCATTTATTTCTTTTAGACATTATATAATCCATATTGATTTATTAATATCTAAAATCAAATAATTTATCAACTTATGGAAATAGCACATAACCAAATCTAATTACCAATCCAAATACCATAATGAACACATAGTCATTCCATATATCACATAATGCATAAGAGGAGATGCAATGCACCCCAACCCCCACGTGCTTCACGTGGCCAAATTAGTGCCCGGACTTAGGGTCGTGACAGGTTTCATTCTCACTTACCTTTGGCATATCCTCTTTCAGATATTTTGCCAAGTTCAAGGTAGTGAGATAGAAATGCATCTTTTGTTGCCAATGTTTAAAATCGTGGCCAACAAACTTCTCGAGTTTTTCTGCATGAGGTGTCGGGATATGGATCGTAGGAGGATTTGTCACAATAGTCGAACCACTTCTGTTTCCAGTTTGGGGATTAGTTTGGGGTCCAGTTTGGGATCCAATTTGGGTCTCCACGATGTTGTTGTTAGTCGCCATCTGAAACACAACAGCTTAGTTAGTATTTTCTGTTTAAAAAAGATTTGTAATCGACTCCCTCGATTAGGAATATGTCTTATGATTGTTACAAGGGTGCCGAGGAAACAATTACAGAAAATATAATTTACAACCAAATTTATAAACTGAAAATACAAAACAAAAAGGATAAGTTGTTGAAGATGCATGACCCCAATCAAATCCTTTGTCTCCTTAAGACATATTCGACCCCTCACCGAGTGTGCTTGAGTTTGCTTGGGTCGCTTGTCTCCCAGGATAGAACGTGCGGACCAGGGGTACTTTGCACCTAAAGTTCCCGGCGAGTTGAATCGAGCTTGGACTAGATCACCTCTTGATGTTACAATGCAAGCTAGGAGGCCAAAGGATGATAGATGCAACAAGAGGATATGGAGGAGGATTTGCAGAAAACCAAGTGTTTCTTTCTCTGTTGTGTTTTTCTCAAAGTTCTTCCAAGTGTCTCTAATTGTTGTTGAGAAAAAACAATTTAAACAACTTCAAAAACCAAGATCAAAAACTGAAAATATTGTTTTAATTATGTAATAAACAACATTATTAAGAAATTAAACAATCATTAATCAGAAAATATTAGCCATAATGATTTTGCGCTTCAGTTTTCCACATTTAATATTTGGCTATTAAATGTACGCTCGGGAAGCTGCTCGGCGAGTCATATGCCTTGCTCGGCCGAGCAAGGTCATCCCGAAAACTTTTGCTCAGATCTATCTGCTCGGCCGAGCAAGGCATATGCCTTGGCCGAGCATGACTTTCCAGAAACTTTGTCATTCTGCCATGCTATGCTCGGGCGAGTCAATCACTCTGCTCGGCCGAGCAGAGTGGGACTGGGACATTCCATGCGGCCTTCCTTGATCTCGGTTACCAAGAAGTTTACCCATATCTGCTTGATTGACCCCACGGGGGTATTGAATTCTGCAATGTTGACAGTCTCGTGATCTCGCTCGAGCGCCAAGTCTATCAGAGCTAGCGGTCGGCGCGGGATGTACGAATCCGGGGCCGTGGCAGTGGGAGTAGAATCGAACCGGAGCATGTTGATGCTTTGAGGTGGTCATTTCCCATGTCGGAAGCCGACTCGCCTTACGGGGAAGGCTTTCACGAGATGTTTTCGGGGTGAGCTGGGAAGCGTTCCCGAGGTTGATCTCGACTTGTAGCAGGGTGAGGAGCTTGGTCTCCTTCGCTGTTGCCCTTGGCCTTGGCGGCGCTTGAGGGTATCAGCTTGACTCGACGGCACGGGCCGGTTGCCACCGGGGCCGGTACTCGAAGTAGTGATGAGCTCGAGCTCGCTTGGCCAAAGCCTCGTTTACCATGAGCGGGCGGTCGTCCGAGGGTGACCTTGGTATTGCGAGGATCGACGATAAGGACCGGATCCTTGGTATCATCGGGATATACGGAATAGATGATGTTGACGAAGTCGTCGTCGATCACTTGATCGAGGGATTCTTTGTCATGTCAACCAAGTAACTTCCAATTGTCGGATAGCTATACTCAGACCGGACGTTGAGCTTGACAATTTCCATGGTATTGGAACCTTGGTCGTAGGTGACCTGATCGGAAGGAGTTCCGTCCTCAAAACTGAGCATGTGAATGCAGAGGTCTGCTTGCGGGTCTGCCGCGTCCTCGACTCCGGAGAGTCCTGATTCATCATCATCTGACGGTTCAATCCAAACGTAGGGACGTATTGCGTCCGGTTGTGTTGCTGGAGCAGCTAGGAAAATCTCGTACCCCATGCTTGAGAGGAAAGGATTAGCGGGGAATCCCTCTCGTAGGACAGCCCATACAACTGTCATACATTCGAGATGAGTATGACGGTGCTTGTCAACCTTTATCACGAAGATCTCTTCGCCTGGCAGGGCCAGAGAATTTGTTTGGAGAATGCTGACGAATCTCCGATTGGAGACTGGGGGTTTATGTGCCCGCATCATGGCGATGTTCAGCGTTTCCTTCCAATCTGCCTCCAAATGTTGGAAACGACAGTTAAACTTGATGTATCAGACTGCTTCAGGGTCTGCCTGCTCGAGTACGTTTGCATAGTTAGCATCTCCGGACTCTGAGGGATTCTGATGAGATTTGCCCCGATAGTCCCTTGGTTGATTCGAAGGAGGTACCCCCGGTGCCTGAGTGCAGACACGCTTGGCTACTGTCTCGGCTTCGTTTCCTATGAGGAAACTATCCCCTCGGATGACTTCAAGATCTCCCTGTCGGTTAATGAACTTAACACACTGATGGAGAGTGGAAGCTATGGCTTTCATGTGGTGTAGCCAAGGGCGTCCCAAAAGAGCTGTGAACTCGGATGGAATGTCCATCACGTGGAATTTCTTGGCACCATTTGGGTTTCGAACCGAGTTCCAGAGTCACCGTCCCTCAGGATGGGACGAGACGAGTTGTCGTAGGCCTTGATAGTCCGAGCCGACGAATCGAGGTGGCTTTCATTGATACGGAGGGCTCGCATCATCGAGAGGGAGAACATTAACGGCTGACCCGTTATCTACCAATACTCCGGGGAGTGATATGGTGTTGAGCTTGAGAGTGATGTACAGAGCTTCGTTGTGCCCCGAGGCGTCTCTCGGTAAGTCTTCGTCACGAACGTGATCATATCGCCATACAGACGGGAGTCGTAGATCTCGTCTCTATCCGTAGAAGGAGAGTCATCTAGCCATCCGTTCCTGTCTTCCTCTTGTGAGGTAAAGCCTTTCTGGAACCTCGGGAGTGTGTTGAGGCCGCCCTGTGGCGGTTGCCGCCCTTGGTTAGCACATTGATCGAGTGCGATTGCCAAGCCGACCTTGATCTTCCTTTACCGGTCCGAGCTCGGAAGCCTGGACAAATTGAATCTTGGCCGATCCCGCGGAGGGTTAGGCTTCGACCGGGCAATAAGATTACCAAGATCCGAGGTATTCCGGTGACCTGTGGTCTGACTCTGGTTTCTCGGGACTTTTCGGCTTTCCCACCCCCTGCGCTCTAAAGCCGCGTGGCCTGGAGGCAAAGAGGACCGGCCGGAGTACAAGACGCAGTAGTCGAACCTCCCGGAGGGTTCTCCAAGTGTACCTACACCGGTATCCCAGCCTTCGTATCTTTCTCTCGATTCTTTGTTGAGAGGATTTCTTCTTTTGTTTTCTCGGAGGATTGCTCGACAGCTTTCTCGGGACTCATACTCCGAGCAAAGTGAGCGGAGCGATCGCAAACATCGTAGCCGATGTGGACATTAGAGGAGGATCCACTGAGAGAGGCAAAGAAACTTCTGTGGCACTCTTCTTGGGCACCCACTCGATGGAATTCACGTTGTTATTGTTCGGAAAAGGGTTTCCGATCGTATAGGAGCCCACGGGGCGCTCCAACTTGCCTTCTTCTATCAAGTTACGGATTTCGTATCGTAACCCCAAACAATTGTCGGTGGTATGGCCGTGATATCGATGGAAGGCGCAGATTTGCTCTTGTCCGCATTGGCTACGGGAATTTTGGGTTTGTAATTGGCAACGGGCTTAAGGAGACCCTCCTTGATTAACCCTTCCAAAGCATCTTGCTCATTAGCATGTCCAACTTGTCGAAGTGTACGGCAGTCGCTTTCCGAGTAGAATTGTTGCTTTGTGGGACCGGGTTTACGTTACCCGACCGTTGTCCCGATGGACGTAGTTGACAGACGTATCTTTCCCTTTGCCGGGGGCCGGTGCGGGATTGAATGCAACCGCTGAGCGGTATCTCGTATGGCCGTGCGGTAGCCAACTTTTCCTTGAGATCCTTCTCGAACCGTGAGCCGGCATTAACCATGCGGCCGGAGATGCGGGAAGAAATTGTGACCGATGAGAGTTCGATGGACGGTCTTAAGCGAGGACTTGAAGATCCGCATCTGTTCGTCTTTGGAGAGGGGCTCCATGATCTCGGAGAGTTTCCGGCTCCATCTCTTGTAGAATTCCCCAACACTTTCATCCGCTCTCTGCTCGGTGGTGATTAAGTCCTCGCGACTTGTTTCCCACTCTAAGTTGGATCTGTGCCGTTCCGGAAGATGTTACCGATCTGTTCCTGTGTGTGTGGCGATCCGCAGGCTTGACCCTCGAAACCATCGTAACGCCGAACTTTTGAGCGTATGCCGGAAGTGGTCGGCCATTTGCCGGAGGGTTGCTCCTTTTGCTCTCATGCCGAGAATGTAGGTGTCGACGTGCGTTTGAGGACATTCGGTTCCGTCGAATCGGTCCATCTCCGGCATTACGAACTTGGCAGGGAGAGGCGTGACCATTCCGGATGCGTGGATTTGAGCGTTTCTGCTTTGAGCCGCTCATGGTGGCTTTCTGTGTCTTTCATCCGCTCGACCATCCAGGCTAAGGTTGGGTCCGGTGGTGGACTTTGAGGCTCGGCGCCGGGTGCTACCACGTGAGCGGTAGTGATTGGAGGTGGAAGGCTTGATATATGTGGATATATGGGAGCCTTTTACGAAGGCTGTATCGGGGTTTGTCCCGTGTTTGTGGATTTGTGTATAGGCAACGGGACGAACCCGGAGGGTATTGAGGGATATTGGCATCTCGAGATGGTCCAGCGGTGCGCCGGTGATATTGAGTGATAGGAGTAGCACCGGGCCGACCAAAAGACAGGGTTGCCCCGAGAGGTGGCAATATGGAGCCTAGGCCTACTGCTTTCCTTGGTTGGAAGACATCCCGTAAGTTGGCCGGGGAGGAACCCGATTGAAGGTTTGGTGAACTGGTTTCGGGGAATCGTCATCCTCGACCAGGACAAAAGTACCGTCCGACCGGGGATAGCCGCTATACCACGCTCATTCGAAAGTGTACCACGAAATTCTGGCACGATCTTCTTTACGCCTCTTGTGAACCTCACAAGCCCGAATGGCTTCTTCCAATGTCATATCTGTTAGGTGGCGGGGTCCTTCCCCGTCACGATTTCTCGGTGAGCTAGACATGTCGGAAATTCACGGGTCGAGGGAACCGAGGGAAGCAGAAGAAGCCCGACGCCGGCCGTTACGGTGATCCTGGCAAGGCGGCGACCCGGAAATCTGAACCACTTTCTGCTCGCTGCAGGGAACGAAAGGAAGGGTTTAGGCTTCGGAAAAGGGTATTTGGCTCAAGGTTTTCAGGCTTGTGCAATGTGCAGTTACCGATTAATGTTTACTTAAAACGCGTTTTCTCAGAGTCCTAATCGGTTGGAAAAGAGCGAGTCTTCTTTTTCGCGACTAATCCTAGAGCTCTAATCAGTGGATCTCGTCACTACGCTTATAGGCCCCTCGTTTCCATTGTAGATCATCTTTCTCAGGACGGACTATCCCGAGCGAGGTCTGATAAGGCAAGCGAGTTCCACCGACAAAGGAAAAAAAGTGAACTTAAGGCTAGCTGATCACGCAAACTTTCAACGTGTGTGACGTACGGGCCACAGTCGAAGTCAACGTCCTTAAGTTAAGGCGGGGATCGTGCCAAAATTTGGGCATGACCTCTCCTGACTCACTTGTGCGAGAGACCTTAGCTTTTTAGCGTTGGCCAAGTTGTGGCTGGCACGATACATACGGCGAGGTTTGGTGACACGGCGTCACATTGAACCTTCGGGTATATTTTTCGGCAGAGCTCCGCATCAAAGTCAAGGCCGAAAAGCTCAAGACTTCGGGTCGGGAACGACCTTTGGTCTCAAACTCTCGAGTTTGACTCAGAGCAGGGCCCGGCGTGAAAAGCATGCACTTAGGCTTTATGACACGAGCTAAGCCAAAAACCAACCGGGGTCTTGGACAAAGTGTGACACAAAGAGTGCATGGCTTACACGGGCGAGGATGGGATGTTTGGGACGACCCCGTGCGCCCCCAAAAGGTGTCTGGCAGACCAATCGGAGTGCAACTGATAAGGCCATCCCGGGTTAGGGGTTGTAGTGTGCAGTGTACCGAGGCAGCAAGTGCACGTGAAGTGCGGTGTTCCGAGGCAGCAAGTGCGCGTAGTGTGCGGTCACTAAAATTCTTTTTCTGAGTAAAAACAGAGATTTTTTTCAGAATGTGTCTTAAAGAATTTATGATGCACAGTTCAAAAGACAGCATGAAAATCGAACATGAATGGGGATGCACAAACATGGTAAGATTTTGAAAAGTTGACAATGTAATGCCTTTGAAACAAAAACCGTTCGAGGTTTAAAGGAACTCACACACACGAAAACGAGGAAGGGTAAACGAAAGTTTGACCCACGGAAGGCTTTTTAGAACAACGGTAGTTTTGAAAAAAGTATGGTTTCCCCATAAACCATGACATTACACTAACATTTCCAACGAATTAACCAAAAAACAAAAAATTGGTGGACACATTTGTTATATGTCCCATTTAACAAAAAACAAATACCAAATCGGTGGGGAAGCGGGGCAGGGGGAACAACAACAACAACCACAAGGAACAACAAAACACTATAGGGCAAGCCTTGCTTGATACAGAAAAAGTATAAAATAGTACGGGGGAGGGAGTGGGGGCTCCCGCGGGTACCAAATCGGTGGGGAAGCGAGGCGGGGACATCCCAAAGTAAAAATTGGATATTCATTTAATATATTCAAATTTCTACAGGCATCAAAGGAGTACCTAGAGAAGCAGATGACGGAGGTAGAAAGTAAGAGCTGCTGCAACAAGATCCTGTAGGAAATAAGAGTTTGATCAAAAGAAGCAGAACAAATACATATTACAATTAACAATATTAATATTCAATTCCACCATACAAAATAACAAGTTTGATTGAAATATGAAACATAAGTAATAACATTGTCTTAGTAATAGTAAGCAAATAAGATCTAAACAAATACATATTACAATTAACAATATTAATATTCAACCATACAAAATAACAAGTTTGATTGAAACATGAAACATTAATAATAACATCACAATAATAACATCACTGATGAGAGCCGGAGGTTTGTCACGATAGTAGGTCTGACGGGAAGAACGCCTCTGTGCACGAGCAGTGGCTCTCGAATGCATCGTAGTCAAATAATCCTCTGAAACTGGCTCGTAACTCCGGGGCTCTGTCTGCATCGCCCAAGCCTCCAGCTGCGTATATCGGGCTCCCAAAATGGCAGTTTCATCTTCCAACCCCTCAAAATGATCCTGCACCTCCCCCCATCTAGCATCCTCTAAAGTCTGTCGACTCTGTTCCCGAGCGATAACCTCCCCCCATCTAGCATCCTCCAAAGCATGTCGGCTCTGCTCCCGAGCGATCCTTGATCGCTCCTGCTCCTCCAAAAATGCCCTCATGGTATCCCACTGATCAAAAGAACCCTGCTGGTTCTGGTTCTGCTCTCCTCCCTGACCACCCTGTCTCTCCTGATCCTCCTCTTCCTGCTCCTCATCATCCTCCTCATCAACGGGATCCATTTGATCATCAACACCGGGCATACGCCAATGCCTGGCCTGTTCACCACTCGGAAATGTGGCCCCTACCCTGCAACGGACCGTCCTCCTGGGAGTACCATATTCAAACAATAAAGACCTGTTGTCTGTCGCCCTCCGGTCCCTCACAAACTTGTCATACTGCACTAGCCAGTCTCCAGAATAAAAACTCGTGCCCCCCATCAATCTCATCGCCTCGGGTTTTGGTTCACCCACACAAGCTTGAGCAATCAATGTGATCATCCCCCCAATTGATATGTTTCCCTTTTTGGTAAGGGCAAATGCCTCACATCTCCGAACAAAAATATCAACCCAATCAGGAATCACCTGAAAACTCCTCAACCCTATTCGCAAAAGGTTTACCATAGCCACATTCAATTGAGCGGGCTCTCCGTTTGCCAACCAAGACATAGATAGACCTCTGTAAAATAATTTCCAAGCCGGGTGAGAAAGAGAGGAAGCCCTAAGGTATTTTTTTTGCAGGGCAATCCTGTGAGCTCCGAAAAGAAAAAACAAGTCCCCCCATCAGCCTCGACCCAGTTTCCTCTCGGCTGATCAACCCCAAAGATTTCCCTCAACTGATCATAAGTCACTCGATAGGCTTCATCATTCATATGAAATCGAATAGAATTTTCTTGTGACCCCTTGCCTACCTCCAAAGTTGAAAGGAACTCAAGTGAATATCTCAAATACGTAGATGGAGTCTTCCCCAGGAAATTACCTAACCCGACTTGCGTCATCAATTCTGTTACTAACGTCTCTAAACCCAAATCCCTCAACACCGGCAAATGAAGGAAAGTGGTGACTTGAAATTTCCTACCCTCCAAATTCCGCCATTTTTTCTTTTGAGCGGCGGTCAATTAGGTCAATCCCATAAACGGCATCAATGATGCATTAGGGGAAGTGGGATCATTTGGGACTACGGGCGGCGGGTTTTGTCTACCCCTCTTGTTGCTACCCCCTCTACCGTCTCTCTCCTTAGGAGGCATATTTTCAACACAAAAACCACCTATATATAAGACGGAGAGACACAAATTTTAGTAATAACATTGTCTTAGTAAATAGTAAGCAAATAAGACCTAAACAAATACATATTATATAGAAGTAAGAATATTAATATTCAACCATACAAAAATAACAAGTTTGATTGAAACATGAAACTTAAGTAATAACATTGTCTTAGTAAATAGTAAGCAAATAAGATCTAAACAAATACTACTCAAACTAATCATCATCATTATCGGCCATATCAACATCATCATTATCGGTCATATCAACATCTAGGTCATTGATATTAGTAGTTTCAATCTCGACCCCATCAACTCCCTCTCGCACCCACGATGCTTCTTCGTTAGCAACATTTTCATCCAGATTTTGTGAGCAAAATGGTACCAATTGTGGAATCGAATCTGAAACTTGTTTATCATCATTTGAATATATGTCAAAACTATCTCTTGGTGTAATCCTCATCACAACTTTCCAATCACTTTCTATAGGATTTTTAACATACCAAACTTGCTCAGCTTGAGATGCTAATATGAATGGTTCATCACCAACTCGATTATCCTTATACAACTTGTGATTGAAGTTTACAAGAGTAAATTTTTGCTCATCTTCCATCTTGCCTGTCCGGTTATCTACCCAATCACATTTAAACAATACAAATCTTATTGAGTTGCTATAACGAATTTCAAGGATCTCAATAACTCCCCGTAGAAGTTAACATCCCCTACAATGGGATTATTATCCTTTCGGCTTGCAAAACTTGTCACACTTGCATTCAACATGACTCCACTAATTTGAGTTTTCCTCCGTCTATCGACATCCTTCACTCGAAATCGAAAACCATTTATTATGTAAGACTTATACCGCCTCGCATCCATATGAGGACCCAATGCAAGACTCGTAATTCTTTCGGGCACTACATCTTTCGTCGTGCATACCTTTTATAAAAAACAAAATTTAATAAGAAAATATTTAAAACGATAAATTGAAACTATTATATGAAGGTGGTTTCATACTTACATAATCCTTAAACCAGCTAACAAACTTATCATTATGTTCTTTCTCTATAAGATGTCGTTGATTACGAGGTAGTGTCTCCCTCAAATGTACACGATGCATTCTGAGCAGATTGAAAATATGAATTAAGTATTAATTTGAAATATAAAAGATATAAGGAATGTAAGCCTCATGTAAGGAATCACTTACTCTAGGTATTGTTCAACATCTTCAGTATTGAAAAGCACATATCTATGCGCTTGTACTCGTGTGATGTAATCAAGGGTAATTACCTCTTCTTTTCCTACAAAGCGGCCTAACTCATCACCTTCATCATCATTTCTTCTAGAACGATTGGACTTTGTCTCAATGTCATCCAAATATTGCGTATAAAAAGTCATGCATTCTTCAGCCACAATTGCCTTAGCTATGGAGGTCTCGGGATGGGCTCGATTTCGAACATATAATTTTAATGTAAGTAGAAACCTACAAAAACATTTACTTATGCTAAAGCGAGATGTAAAAGGAATTTAACTTTTTCAAAGTAAATTTAATATGGATGTACCTCTCTACCGGATACATCCAACGAAATTGTATTGGGCACTGCTAGCAAGGCCTCCTCGGCTAAATGCACCGGCAAGTGCTCCATAACATCAAAGAAAGTGGTGGGAATATTTTCTCGAGAGCACATAGTGTGATGACCATCCGATCTTGTATCTTTTCGATATCGGCAAGTGTATTCACCTTTGAGGATAATTGCCTAAAGAAATTTGCCAACTCAATGATGGCTTTTACAATGAAGTAGGCAACGCTTTTCGAGCGACTAAAGGGAGTAGTTGTTGGAGCAAAATATGACTATCATGGCTCTTAAGACCCCAAATAGCTCTTTCCTCTAGATGTACACAACGAGATATGTTTGACGAGTAGCCATCAGGGACTTTGACTCCCTTTAGAACTTTCAAGAATGTGTCTTTATGCTTCTTACTCATTGTAAACTGAGCCGGAGGCATAATATCTTTGCCAGATGGAAGCTTTTGTAGATGCAATGGTTTCCGAATGTTCATCTCTTTTAGGTCTTTTCTTGCTTTATCATTATCTTTTGATTTCCCCGCAGTACCTAACAGAGTATGTAGCACATTATCACACACATTTTTTCAATGTGCATAACATCAAGATTATGACGAACATGATTATTTGCCCAATATGGCAACTCAAAGAAGATACTCCTCTTTTTCCAATTGTGACACAACTTAGGAACCTTTCTTTTCTCCAACTTGGCTTGTTGCTTCTCACCCTCTTCTCTTTTCCTCTTTTTAATAACATCTTCTATTTTATACTCTGTTTCCATATTTTCAACTTGTTTAAGCAATTTTGTTCCAAACAATAACTTGGGCTTATCTCTCACTTCATGAGTACCATCAAAAGAGACTTTATCCTTACGAAAAGCATGACTCCTAGGCAAGAAGCGTCGATGACCAATATAACAATACTTGCCACCATGATCCAACCATCGTGCTTGAGGTCTCACATTGCAACAAGGGCAAGCATATTCACCTTTAGTGCTCCTTCCAGACAACATTGCATATGCAGGAAAGTCATTTATTGTCCATAATAGTGAAGCTCATAAAGTAAACAACTCGTTCCTTGATGCATCATAAGTTGATATACCATCTTCCCATAATTCCTTCAACTCATCAATTAACGGTTGGAGATACACATCTATCTTGTTGCTCGGCCCTTTTGGGCCTTGAGTAAGCACCGACAAGAAGAAATATGGCTGTTTCATGCATAACCAAGGTGGAAGATTGTATGGCATAAGCACAACCGGCCAAGTATCTTGTGAGATATAGTCATTGTTCTGAAAGGATTAAATCCGTCAGATGCTAATCCCAATCTAACATTTCGAATTTCACTTGAAAATAATGGATAACGTTCATCAAATTCCTTCCACGCACGAGAGTCTGCAGGATGCCTCAGCACACCATCGTCTATTCTTTTCTCGGCATGCCATCTCATGAGTGTCGCGGTCTTAGATGACCAATACAACCTTTGCAACCTTGGATTTAAGGGAAAATACCATACTTTCTTCATCGCTACCTGCTTGGGAAGTTTATTCTTGCCACTTGTTTCCGCACCTTCACCGCTACCCCCTTCTTCTTGTTGCTTATATCTAGAGGCTCCACAAATTTCACATTTAGTAAGTTTTTCAGTTTCATTTCGAAACAACATACAATGATTAATGCACGCGTCCCACGTTTTATAACTAAAACCCAAATCCGCAGTCATCTTGTACGCCTCACGATAGGTACTTGGCACTTTCGCTGACTGAGGCAATGCCCTAATGAAATTTTTTAATAAAGAAGTAAATCCTTTATCAGTCACTCGATAATTAGCCTTCCAGTGCATAAGTTCTATAATAAATGAGAGTACTGTAAACTTATCACACCCTTCCCACAAGGCTTGATCAGCATCTCTCAAAAGTCTAAGAAACTTTGTGGTGGATGCATCTGATTGTACGATTTCTTCAATTCCTGGCTGGTTACTATCCGGCATACCCATCCCTTCATGTACCATTCGCCTCATACAATCTTGCACGCCCAATTCAATTTCAATGCCATCTTCAGTTGTCCTATCATTATTATCATTCTTACGCGCCGAAATGTACTCTTCCCCGTGCCTAATCCAATTCTTGTAATCTTTTTGAAATCCCACTTCAATACAATGTGATCTCACGGTTGCACGGTCTATTGGTAACGATTTGCGCATTTTTTACAAGGACAATATATTTCTTTAACACCAACAGACTTTTTTGAGAATGCAAAATCGAGAAAGTTGTCAACCCCAGACAAATACTCATTTGAAATTCGATTATCCAAATCAATCCAACTTTTGTCCATATATGACTTGACTTGATATTTTTAACGTTAAAATACAACCTATATATAAGACCGAGAGACACAAATTTTAGAATAAAAATAAACTCATAAACAAACATAGTCTAAATATGTACAACTTTTGGCTCGATATAGATAATATACATTGTTGGAGCCTAGCCTATTAGTCGAACTTGGGCCTATGATATAGTATAACCCTATGACAACATTCATTCGTTCTCTCTCACAAGCCCCCTCTAATTGAGAAGCTAATTTAAGGAACTAGGTTGATGTGCAAAAAAATATGCACATGCAACAAAAGATTTGGAACTATTTTTAGGAACTAGGTTGAAGTGCGC
The DNA here is from genome assembly GCA_022495995.1 of Adenophora triphylla var. japonica. NCBI lineage: Eukaryota > Viridiplantae > Streptophyta > Magnoliopsida > Asterales > Campanulaceae > Adenophora > Adenophora triphylla. Next base: position 21,015 of record JAFEMH010008350.1, on the reverse strand, counting down.
AACATTATTTTTTGTGTAGGGTCTACGAAGGGTACTATCTTAGGAGAGCGATGGTAATATAAGAAAAGTGTTATTATATTTAAAATAATGTGAGCCCAAAATTCTTGCTACAATTAGGCAAATCTACGAAGGGTACTATCTTAGGAGAGGAATGGATGCCCATTCTTTTACTCTAACTCTTGCACCTGATCTAAATATCTAGGTGTTATTATATTAATTCCTTTTGATAGTTGCACCATTGACTTATTACTAAAGAAAGATTCTTCCTTAATAATGATTTTATATCAAAATGTGATCAAATGAAACACCAAGCGCCAGTGAATCAAATAATAAAAGAAGAGAAGATCTCAAGCAATGGCCAACCATGAAGCATAAACAAGTTAATGGTAAATTTCTGGGGACTATGAAAGGAAACCAATTCCATAAGAAAAACTATTTTGGTTCAGGCCCAAATATGCTCCCAGAAGTCCCACTAAATATCCTCCATAAAAACTGAAGGTGCAACCTAACTGAGCCTTTTTTTTTTTTTCAAATCCTACGTGATGATTCCCTACGCAATAAACTGTGCATATATTGGTAAACACATTTGTACCCATGATTCCTACTTTGTTACAGGTATAAACTAACGACACTAATATTCCGTAGCACTCCGAGTTGAGAAATTTTCTTTTAATACATCATTGGTTGTGAGGCATGAGAAACAATGATATAATGAACCAAAAAAATGAGTACAGTTCGAAGCTAATATCATCTCTACATTGGAGGCAGCACAGAGATGAGACCAAAAGGAAATGGAAAATAGCAGTTAAAAACACATAATGGCATTCATGTCCAAAATCCAAAAATTAAACCAATTCATGTCCAGAGTATGAGCCATGAACTCAAAAATTAAACCAATTCCATGAGAAAGAAATATTAATGCTGAGAATGTTCTTATTACACAGCAATTCCGTCCTAGCAGGCTTATTATCAGGTAGCATGAACTCAAAAATTAAAACTGGGAGCATAAAATAGAGAGTATGAGCCATGAACATAGAACAAAAACCAAAAATTAAAACTAAATACGCTATATCTACCTGCTGATTTGGTCGAAGGCGTCGGATTTTCTTGCCCTAGCTATGGAGGAGAGAAGCTATGGAGGAGAGAAAGAGAGACTGAGATACAGATCGAAGAAATCAACAAAAAACAAAAATTAAAAGTAATTAAATACGCTATACCTACCTGATTTTGGTCACCGGCGTCGGATTTTGAAGCCCTAGCTATGGAGGAGAGAAGCTCTGTAGGAGAGAAAGGGATATGGATATTACCGCGAAACTGAATAGGGAAATTTGGGTTTCCCGGTATTTTAATAACATTTACGGCGGATATTGTACACCGCCGTAAATAATGGTATTATTTACGGCGGACGCGTATCAGCCGCCGATAATAAGTACCTATAAACGGCGGCTACTGATATACCGCCGTATATAACCTCGATCTCGTATACGTACACGTTAAATATACGTACATTACTTATTTACGGCGGACGCGTCCGCCGTATATATTAGGTATTTACGGCGGCTGTACATACCGCCGTATATAATATATATATACGGCGGACGCGTGTTCACCGCCGTATATGAGCGCCGTAAAAAGCCTACTTTCTTGTAGTGATATCTACTTCTTCGATGAGCGCAACCTATAACTTTAAATGCTTATGAAACTTCTCAATTTCTTCTTCCCATAAAAAATTATCTATGAAAACCAAAAGAAACTACACCGTTGACTTTTATGGCAGAGATAATGTCACGAGCTCAGTGGGGTAGTGGTGATCGACGATGCTGGGTTGAGACTAATGGTGGGGGACCACGGTGGTGGGTTAGGGCCAATGGATTGGGGGAATTGTGAAAATTGGGAAGATGAAGAGGGAGGGGATTTAGTTTTATTTATTTATTATTTATTATTATCGAAAAAATAATGTCTAGCCCTTTAAATAATATAAGTTATATTAAACCATTATTGAGCAATATTAAATTCAAATAAACCCTGATTGAGTGGCATGTGCTTGACACGTGCCGATTTAACTGAAATTTTAACTTTTTCGTCAAAAAATCCTTAAATGCCAATTTTTATTGACTTGGGCCCTTAATAGCCAAAAAAATAAAACATCATACCCTGCAGTGCAAATACCCCCCAAAATTTGAACCCTTATTTGTAATTTTCTCAAATTTTGATGGTAAATTGTTTTATGATCTTAAGAACATAGACTACAAGAAAATTGGATTTTTTTTTATAAGGTCTTTATTTGATCCTACCATTTTTAGACTCTATATTAAACAGTTTTAAGCTGCATTTTGCATGGGAAGCTATAACAACCCTATATTAAACAGTTTTAAGTTGCATTTTGTATGGAAAGCTATAACAGTTGTATGAGAAATTGTACCTCAATGGTCTAAATCTATCAAAATTGGTTCTTGTTTTCCTAATTATTTTCTCATTTTTTTTCTTCTTCTTGGAAAATTATCCATTTAGAGCTCATTTTGTTCACAAATTTAAGATGAAAAATAACCATATAAAGTTTTCAATGTTAAGGAAATGCGAACACATAGCTTCATCGAAATAAAAAATAACCACAAAAATTTTCAATATTAAAACGAAGATATAGCGGAAGCTATCAATATCAAACTAAAAATCCAACAAATTTCGATTTCTATATTACTATATTTATTGGTTTTAAAAGGTTGTTAATTTAAGTCCACCAGACCTAAACAAATTTCTAAACATAGAAACATACGTTTTCTATAAATTCCTATATTTAACCATTTTGATTAACAAGCCAAATACAATTTTCGCATTTCATAAATTTGCAATAAGATATCGCCTTTGATTGAGTCACATTTTCGCATTTATGATGGCTGATGTGGCTCAATCACCTCGAACAATAACTTTTCTTTGTTTAACACTGATATTGTTCTCCGCAATATCCATTGAAGTTGTTGATGGGACCACGATTAATTATGATCCCATACGAAATGGTGACGGAATTCCATGCGTAACACCTGGAAAATGTCATGATCGTCACCGCACATCATTATGAAAGGGGTTGTACCACTGCAACTCGTTGCCAACGTGAAGTAAATGAGTGAATATGATGTGATGATAAACATTTCATTGAATGAAAAATATAGTGGAAAGAGAAATTGACTTTTTCTCGCCGGTCGCATAAAAAGCGAAACATATTCTCTTATCTAAGCGTTTTAATTAATAAATTCTTGAGGGTATGCTAATTAAGCAGATCCCATTGTAATATTTTATTTTATTTTGTATAATTTGTAGTTGTTTAAGTATTGTAATAATTATTTTCTTTTATTGTTATAAATAATGATATATTATTGAGTATTTTTTACATAAATCTTTAGGCGAAGAATATCTTTCAAGTAATATGAAATACAAGAATATGTGATTTAAATCTTATAGTTTCAATGAAAGGTCAAAATAATTGGTTAGTGTGAATAACCCTGACCCGATGCCGCCAACCATGGGAAGTTTTGGCATGAATTTTATTTGGGAGGAACGAATGGAAGGCATTCAAAGCGGAACAATCCATATATAATATTAAAGCAGAAGAAATTTCAAACTACACAGCTCGCCACATGTCAATCTCTTATTCGCCAATATTTTGCATTTTGGATCTTAAATTTCATCTATTTACGCCAATAAATCAGCTTTTTGGTCCATAAATAACAATTATATGTGTTTTAGTCCTTTTAATTCATTTGTGTTTTAGTCCTTTGAAAATTAAATTCCACAATAAGTTTATTTAAATGAAATAAATCCAATATTTAAATGAACTAAATCCAATAAGTTTATTTAAATGTTTTATATCAAAATTATCGTCTCACTTTTTTATTGTTGTATATAAACCTAACATATTGTTTTCGTTTATTTAAATGAAATTAATTATTAATTAAACTTATACATTAAAATAAATCCAATAAGTTTATTTAAATGAAATAATTCACAAATAAGTTTATTTAAATGTTTTATATCAAAATTATCATCTCACATTTTTATTGTTGTATATAAACCTAACATATTATTTTCGTTTATTTAAATAAAATTAATTATTAATTAAACTTATACATTAAAATAAATCCAATAAGTTTTTTTTTTAAATAATTAGCCTTAAATTTCGGCAATTAATAAGATTCATTTAGTCCATTAAAAAAGATTAATTAGACTTAACTAGCCTTAAATTTCGGCAATAAATCAAGTATATATATAGTATGGTTTACTCATTGAATTATTTTCATATATTTTCCTTATATATATATTTTTTTTAACCCTTATATAACTCAAGTATATATATAGTATGTTTTCTTTATAAAAATAATAGAGTATATGGAAACAAATTGGCTGAACATGACAAAAATATCGTGTATAAACTAAGGAAAGTATTGTAAAATAATTTGAAATTAGAATTCAATTATTAATATTATCAAATTAGATTAGATTTAATTCAAATCTTACATATTTATCAAATGGGTTATATTTTCATAAAAAAAAAAACGTTTACATTTTCAATTGTTTGACTAAGTCCATGAAATTCAATTTTTTTTTTTGAAAGAAGTCCATGAAATTCAGTTAGTGGAGTATTAAAATTACAGGAATTGATTTTTTAAAATTTTGAGCAACAGTGCTATGGCAAGTTAAATTCGGGTATCATAAACTGATCTAATCTTAAAATTTAAAAAGTTTTTTAATAAGACAAATTTTCTAAATGCCATAAAATCACTCATGCAAATCTTCAATGTTTATCCTAATTTAAATATAGTTAAATGTTTTGAATTTCAAAATTATCCTAATTTAAACACATTAATACATTTTGAAGATGTCAATTCAAATTTAAATTGATTACCAAGTATCCTTATAAATTATCCCTACAAATCTTCAAAAGAAAAAAAAAATTTCTACATTACGTTAATAACCCTATCAGTCTTAATATATTTTTGATTATATAATTCCATCTGTCCTAGCTAAATGTTTTATATCAAAATTATCGTTGAACTTTTTATTGTTGTACATAAACCTAACATATTATTTTCGTTTATTTAAATGAAACTAATTATTAATTAAACTTATATTCTTTTTAAAGATTTTTCATTTAACAATTTGATTTTTCATTTAATAAAAGGTTATTGTTTATATGGTAAATATTCATAAAGTCATAAATAATAATGCTTGCTATGCTCATCAACTCAAAAGAAGATACATGACAAGTATTAATGTTTCTAATTAATGGTGTCTTTTGCTTCTTTTTCAGTAAAGCCCATTATGTTTTAGCAATATTTTATCTCATTACTTTACTTCAAATTCAACACAAATATACCCCTTGATCTCTTTATTTTTCCGTTGCTCATCCATAAAGAAAATATACTTTTGATCTAAACCTTTTAGTTTTTTAGTAACTGGATGACATCAGTTGCTTCATCTCTTTCATAGAGGTTTTGTGAAGAAGATAAAGAATGATATTAAAATGTTTGGATGCTCTAAGGTTTGATGAGAGTGGTTACTATGCTTTACGAAGATAATATTTTGGTTTTGGATTGGACAAATTCATTATGGGTTTGGTAATTTTGGTTTTGGCCTATTCTGGTAGTGTTTGGCCGGCCAATTGGGGTCATGGCCGAGGCACATGGATCATTCGGCAGTGCTGGAGTTTTTTTGGGAGCAGGGCACGACTCGTGCTACATGGGACAAGTCTTCCCCACCTTGGCACGACCTAGACGACAATGTCACGACCCTATCTGGCGCGGTTGAGGATTTCTCAAAGTTACAAGGCACGACTCGTGCCCCACAGGACGAGTCATCCATCATGGTAATTGTGGCTTGGCCGGTGCTTGGCTGGTATGGGGCGTTCGGCCTTGGACGGTATTGGATGGGCTTGGGCTTGGTCTTGGCCTTGGCCTTGGCCGCCTTGACCTTATTCAGTTTTAATTATTAGACTTTATTATTTTTAATGAAATAAAATCCCCATACCAGCCTTCCTGGTTCTTAAAAAAATGAAAAAAATTCTAACGTTGATAGGAATTAAGATATTGATAGGAAAGAGAAGAGTTAGAATAAATTAGGATTGTAATTTTTGCTAAAAGATAAAATTTTTATATATCATAAATCACTATATACATATCCATTTAAAACATTCAATACCTAATAAGCGTATTAAATAAAATAATTATTCGTTAATTATTTTATATTTTTTGCGTAAATATAACTTGGTTAAAAAAAAATTCAGTCGTGAGTTTATTTTGAGTAGGTCGCTGAAAAAGAATTCGGCAAAATCATCCTCCGTTATTGCTTGCTCTCATCTTCTTTCTTCTTCTTGACCTATTTGATCTCTTAACTGATTTTTCTTTCTTTTTTTTTTTTTCTTTTTTTTTTTGTTTCAAGTACAATGTTTTACTATGATGTAAGCTATTTTAGCTAAAGATATTCCTATTTATCATTTTTATTTTTAGTGGATTTATGAAATCACAAAATTTGATATCTCTGAATTGTTTAACAAAGAATAGATGTCATGTTAAATGTTTACATAATATTATGCTTAGTGCCTAATCTTTAAATATTCTGCTGTTTAATTAAAGATGTTTTAACTAATCTTTCCTAATCAGAAAATGACCCACAAAAGAAATTATAACATTTTGCATAATGGCTAAAGCTTAACTATGCCTGTCGAATTTCGACGGGTTACTCACTACTAGTTCATTTAAAATGAGAGTTGCCATTTATCAAAGCTCAAACTTTGAAAAAGTCTGAAAGATTTGGGTTCGGGGGCCAAGTTATGGGAGAGAAGATTATTAAGAGATCACCTCTCTTGCCCATGATGGATTCTCTATCGTGACTGTGCAAACAAATAAGTGTGTGTGTGCACGCGCGCTAAATAAAGCATGTTGACAAGAATTTTCGTAAATGTGATGAAAAGAGGGGGGGTGAACATATGTGAAAACGGGTTCAAGCAAAGTCATCACACATAATTGACGCAAGCTTGAAATTTTGAGTTTATGATTGATAAGAGTTGAATATTTTCTCCATCTTGATCTTGATACTGATATGGAGTATAAGTCATGCATGAGATGGTCAATCACCCTTGAATAGCATCTAACCACTAGGAAAAGATCCTAGCTTGGTTGATCACAATCCTGATAGGGCATGTTTCAACCAATCATGATCCGATGACCAAGACCTAGTTAAAGAGATAAAAAGGGAACATTTTGGGAGACTTAGGACCAACATCCTATCATGACATTCATATGTACATGAGAGGGCCAAAGCAATCAAGGAAGAACTTTATGACACTAAAAGGGGAGATAACTAGAAAAGTAAGGAAAAATGACAATAATAGGAATTACAAAATAAAATCGAATCTTGATCACCATCATACGTTTTAGTCATCTTGAATCCAAAGGACCAGGATCAAAACAATCTTTGGAGGTTTATATAATCAAGTAATAAGGGACATGCAAGTTCATAGTAATAAATATGAGACCTTCATGAAAGGCAACCAAGGATTGATGAATGAGTGTTGCTATTAATAGGAAGTAGTCCATAAAGATGCAAATTTTAATGATAAAAATGCAAGCTTCAGGGTAAAGATGCAAATTTTATGATTAAAGATATAAGTTTAAGAGTAAAGAGGCTACCAAAGATGAAAAGATATTATCTTGAATGGATGTGCTAGGCATTGACCTAGTCATGTTTTCACTTCTAATGCTCCAAGCTAACTATGAAGGCTTAATGTTTGGATGTGCACTAGGGGTAGGAGGATGTAGATTAAGGGTTTGGGAAGGTAGTACGTAAAAGAATGATCTTTCGTATAATGTTGGAATTTTCCAACATTAGGGAATGTGGAGAATAATTGGAACAGTAGATTTAGTGTCCCTAAGGGGAAAATTTGTGGTCCATTTCCCAATGCAGAATGTCTATATATATAGGAAGGTTCTAGGTCAGGAGGATGTTGCACAATGTGGGAGTCATCGTCGTACGAAGACATCTCATAGTCGTATGAGACACATTTGGGTATAAAATAGATGAAATCGGTATTACATAAATAAATCTCAAGTTTTGAGGATGGGGGAATTTTATTTAAATGAAATCGGTATTACACAGATGAATCTCAATTTCTAAATTGATTTAAAACATAGCCACTTCTCAGTCCTTTTTTCTCTTGATTAGAGAAATTCATATCACGATACATTTTTCATATTATTCCCTTATATTTTCAGCATTGGGTATAAAATAGATCAAGATTCATGTCATATCTACCCATCATGAAAAGTGCATTGAGATTTGTCGTAAAAATGTCACATTTCATTTTCTTAGAAAGCTTTCTTCAATCCTTTAGGATGTAGGTCTGCTTGGTTTGGGGTTGAAAATTAGATAATTTATATTTATGTCAGACAATCTAAACCTCTCATAATGAAGGAAATCCATCACATATACATGCAATATATCCTCAAAATCTAGATAGTTCTCTCTGCCTGCCCATCTATCTGAGAATGAAAAGCAGAACTGAAACTCAGCTCGGAGCCCCAAAGCCTCATACTAAGTCTTCCCAAATCGCAATAGGAATCTCGGATCCCAATCTGATACAAAATATGGATTGGTACTCCGTGAAATCAATCAAATCTCTCGCCTCTATGATTATGCTAACGTTTCCATTCAATCCTTCAGTAATCTAGGTAGAAATGAACCAACCTGGTCAATCTATCCACTATTACTCAAACGCATCCCTCTTCTTCAATTCAGGATCAATTGGTGGAGCCTCCATAAGCTTCCATCAACTGTAGGGATATTCAAACTCGCAATTTATGTCTTATCTTGCAATTCCCAAGACCAAGTGTTAACAAGGAAGCCTTTCGGCTAATCGCATCTGCAACCACACTAGCTTTCCCAGATGATATAAAACAACGCAATCAATATCTTTTAATACTTCTAGCCATTTCTCTACTTGTTATTCAATTCCCTTTAAGTAACCAGGGACTGCAACTCTTCTGGTTGGTAAAAATCTCAATTTTAACTTCATATAGATAATGTTCCACTTAGGTAACACAAAAGAATCACAAGCAATTTCATGTCAAGAATAGGACAAATTCTGATCTGTTAGTGCTCACTTTCTAGAAGCATAAGATATTCCTTTCCCATTCTGCATAAGAATACAACCCACCTTTCTTTTGACATGTACTAACTTCACAAAGTTCTCACATCCATCAAGTAGGGTAAGGATTGAACTGTAGTCAATCTATTCTTTAACTCTGTAAAACTGGTTTCACCCTTTTGCATTCCATATCAATAATATCTCCTTCCGAGTAAATCACCCTCGAAAGTCCATCCATTATTATCTGGTAACAATCTGTCAAACCCAGAAAACTACGGGATTCTAACACTGTCAAAGGTTATTCCATTTGACCAAGGTCTCAATACTCGAGAAAATAATAACCATGCCCCAAGCTTGAAACTATAAGGCCCAACATTACAATTTTCTTGAGTCACAACTCACACTTACTGAATTTTGCAACCAATTGATTCTCACGAAAACCAATACATAACTTGCAAATAATTCCCATAATCTCTTCATAACTCTGAATAACCCAAGATATCATCCATAAATATTATCACAAAGTTAGCAGAATCAGGTTTAAAACTCTACTCATCATATTCACCAACACATCCGGTGTTCCGTAAGGTGCTTTTGGATATGGCAATAACCTGACATTAATCAATACAGAGTCTATTGCCCTAACTGACAGCATGAACCACTCTGAGGAAACACCTCACTAATTTAATTACCACTAGTAATTAAAATATTTCAGGTGACTTTTTATTCAAGTCTAACACAGAAATCAGATAACATTCACATTCTTTAGACCATACATTTAGGCCTTTGATGCATATACGACACAATATCAATTAATGACTTATCTGCCTCAATCACAAACAGAGGCAAATCAACCATAGGAGAGGAGACTCGCTACTTGCGACAGTCTGCTCCACACAACAACTACTTAACCACTGTAGGCCAAGTATAACAACAATATCACGGATTGGTAATTCTACCAAATCCACTGGCAATCCATGCCAACATATAATCATGTCACAACCATGATAATCAAAGAAAATTCGAGGTACTCTCCCATAGAAGTTGAAACCTCTAAGCACATAAGGCAACTCTTAGGCCATTTATGCAAGTAAAAGCAAAAATGCAATGCCACATAAGAATGGGATAAACTGGGATCTATAAAAATATGACCCCTAATTCCTGAGACATGTAATATACCTCTAATAACTGCGGAGGAATCTATCTCTCCATAATCTCGAGCCAGGACTTGGCCTTAGACTTTCTCTTTTGCTTTCCCTTCCATATCTCTCTTTGTACTACCACTTTGTTGCCCTCTTTGTTGGCCACTGCCTGATGTCTGTCCTCGTCGAAATCTAAATCTAGGACAATCTTTTCGGATATGCCCCATTTCCCCACACTTCATACATTTCCCTTGTTTTTTCCAACACGTCTCTTCTGTATGTCCAGTCCGCTGGCAAAATTTACAAATCATTCCAAAATGTTGACCAACTACTGGCTGAGCTGTAGAAGCTGCAATCTATACTCCTCGAACACTTCCAAAAACTGAAGAACTTGGCTGTCCTCTGATCAGTCTGGAGCCTTGTCCCTGATACTTTAACTTGCTTCCACCCCTTTTTAATCCTCCTTGGTGCTTCTCAAGGTCATTCTCAGTCTGAAACACCCTATCCAAGGTCGTCTGATAATCGGCAAAGGCATAAGTCGATAATTGTTTCCTCAATTCGGGTCTCAAACCTTTTACAAACAGATAAACTCTCCTAAATTCATGGGGTACCAAGTGAGTACAATGCCAAGCCAATTCCATGAATCTTGCCGAATACTGAGCTACCGTCATGGATCTCTGTTCCAGACGTAAGAACTCCACCTCTATCTTATCTCGGGTAACCATGGTAATAAAATAATCCTCGAACTTCCGAGTGAAATTATCCCAAGTTTGGGGCGTATGATCCCAGTCCCAACTTTCCTGTAACCTTGCCACCACTGATCCGCTGGACCTTCCAGCTTGAAAACAGCACACCTAATCTTTTCTTCATCAGGTATTCTCATGGCCTCAAAGATTTTGTTCATTGCTTCTAACCATTTTTCTGCCTTCCACGAATTTGGATCTCCATTAAAACTTGGTGGATTCATCCTTACAAAATCCTCTATCCCAGGTTTTGGTCGTACCTCGGAGTTCTTTGTTGAGCTTGTCCCTGAGCTGCCATATTCTGTAGAAAGACCCTGAACATCTTCATCATTTCTATATTCTGGTCTCCTCCTGTTCCCATATTATTCACATTTCCGTGATCCCTTTGTTGGTCATCACCATTTCCCGCCATTGAACAACTTCCTGCATTAAACACTCGGCGTCAGATATCACACACTCCCCCTTAGGCTAGACATCTACCCTTGACTTCTAACCTGAGTTCTGATACCAACTGTGGGCGCCTCCCAACTCCCGGAACCTAAAACTCGTGTCCCAGGATGGAGGGTCCCAAAACATACCCTTTTTTTAAAAAAACTTTTCTTTATACTATCTTGAAAATTATAACCACCCATTTTTAAAAAAATTTCAAAATAACCTCCCTACTTGGAGTTGAAATATAAACCTGCTTCTACCAGTTATAACCTGTAAAATTTACAAGTACTACAGCTGTAACGGCTTACACAAGCCAACTTTAAAACAAATCAATCCCAAGACTAATTACAACATAACATACTGAAAATGTTTTATAACAGTTTTCCAGTATAAAATAACCACAACTACTCCCAACTCCCACACAAATATATACATACCCTGACAACCCAAAATACGATCCAAACTCCTTCCCGGCCTCACCGGTATGGTCCACCTGTCTTAGCTGAATCTAAAACAGTAAAGGGAGAAGGGGTGAGAATAAATCTCAATAAGTTATTATGTATGCAACAATATGCCATACAATATGCAACACATAACAGGTTGCTCACAATCACACTGGGAAACAGTAAACACTTTACGTTACCTTTTCCGCCTAACCAGCAAGTCCTACAATAGGCAACACATAAACAGGTTGCTCATATAATATGGAACACACACAGGTTGCTCAATAATAAATATGCAACACCAAACAGGTTGCTCATAATCACTTTGGGAAAACAGTAAACACTTTACGTTACCTTTCCCTTTACCTTTCCCATCTAAATCATATGTAGTACTACGGTGGGAGTTATACTCCACTCATTTTGTGAACTGCTGGTGCATATCCACATCTTATACGACCCCTTGCAGAGATCCATATAAGCTACCTCGCTATCTTGTGAACGGTTCGTGCCTATCCACAGAAGCTGTACCCCCACTCCGTGGCCACAGAAGGGGGTGAAGGGACACAAGTATAAGGAAATCCAAGAACCTTATGAAATATCTTCTCATAAGTGATCGTATTCCCTATACCCCGAAGTTCGGTGAGACAACTATATTCAAGCACATAACAGATACTTGAAATTAAGTCCTCCCCATGGGACATCGACACATATATATAATATGGTAGTGCAACTCATGTTAAACCAATCACAATAGTGTACATATATTTTAACACTATTGAATAACAACAATCGAATGACATGGTATTAATACTCATGCTCCACAAATGAAACAGTGCAACACTTATTTAAACACTATGTGCACAACCAACTATGAACATGTAAACACTTATGGCACAAAGTATATCACCTAAGTCCTACATATCCATGCTCAACCCAATAAAGTAGTGCAACATATATTTCACGCACTATTCAAATCAATAACCACATATAGGTAACCACGTAGGGATACAATATAATGTAAGTAGCCCTACGCACTCATGTCATAATGTGGAACACTTTCTATAAAGGTTCCAACCAAGCACTTAGTGTTTTACACCTTCTACACATTATTTGAACCAACAGCCATGTAAACATAACCACATAAGGCACCATATACCACATATGAAGCCTACATATTCAATACACCATGTATAATTCAGTAACAGGGTATTACCACTCCTGTCCCAATCAATGAAGTAGTGCACTATACATTTTATGCACTATAAGAGCAAATAACCTATACAGGTCACCACGTAGGAGTACAATATCATATAAGTAGTCCTACGCATTCATCATATAATATTAAACACCTTCTCTAAAGGTTCCAAGTTCAAATACCAAGTTTTACTAACTTTGGTTCAAGTTTCATAATTGCCTTTCAACCCTTTTTAAGACAATATTTAACGCCTTTCCCATTACCCATTTGGACCATTTAAAGTTCCATAGTGTATTACTAAAGTTTTAATAGAAGCGTAGTTAAAGAGTATTCAATTATATACCCATTAGACTAGGTGTTCAAGGCCTAGAAAAAGGTTCAAGGGCTGCGGGGGTAGGGCACGACTCACCGTGTGCCCTATTCTGCAACCCCACCAAAGTCAGTCATCCCCAGCATGGCACGAATTCTCCCAATCTAGCCAAGAATGTCGCAATACTTCCTCAAGCAATGTCATGACTCGTGCTTCAGTGCACGAGTCGTGCCCAAGCCCCGAAACTGCATTTCTGCAGTTGCAACATCAGCAGCAACAAACCACAACTCAAGTTCCATTCAGCTACAGCAAGGTCATCCCATAATAGTACCTAAACATGTTTTAGACTAAAATATACCCCCTTCATACCCCATAACACATCTATAACATGTTCCCAATTCCATTTAACCCATTATATCACCCTTTTTACATATTCATCAACCAACTTAATTTCTTTTCATTTCAAAGACCAAGTGAAGGATCCAACCTTTACAAAGCAGTTCGAGAACATCATAATAGCATCATAATACATATTATGAACAGTTATTTGAAAGAATCATAACAACTTACCAAATTTTATCAAAATAAAAGCTCCTCAAACTTTTTATAACACTTTCATTTCAAATTTCAAATATCATCATTTTACTATACAATTTCCCATTTATTTCTTTTAGACATTATATAATCCATATTGATTTATTAATATCTAAAATCAAATAATTTATCAACTTATGGAAATAGCACATAACCAAATCTAATTACCAATCCAAATACCATAATGAACACATAGTCATTCCATATATCACATAATGCATAAGAGGAGATGCAATGCACCCCAACCCCCACGTGCTTCACGTGGCCAAATTAGTGCCGGACTTAGGGTCGTGACGGAGTTTCATTCTCACTTACCTTTGGCATATCCTCTTTCAGATATTTTGCCAAGTTCAAGGTAGTGAGATAGAAATGCATCTTTTGTTGCCAATGTTTAAAATCGTGGCCAACAAACTTCTCGAGTTTTTCTGCATGAGGTGTCGGGATATGGATCGTAGGAGGATTTGTCACAATAGTAGAACCACTTGTTTCCGGTTTGGGGATTAGTTTGGGGTCCAGTTTGGGATCAATTTGGGTCTCCACGATGTTGTTGTTAGTCGCCATACGAAACACAACGGCTTAGTTAGTATTTTCTGTTTAAAAAGATTTGTAATCGACTCCTCGATTAGGAATATGTCTTATGATTGTTACAAGGGTGCCGAGGAAACAATTACAGAAAATATAATTTACAACCAAATTTATAAACTGAAAATACAAAACAAAAAGGATAAGTTGTTGAAGATGCATGACCCCAATGAAATCACTGTCTCCTTAAGACATATTCGACCCCTCACCGAGTGTGCTTGAGTTTGCTTGGGTCGCTTGTCTCCCAGGATAGAACGTGCGGACCAGGGGTACTTTGCACCTAAAGTTCCCGGCGAGTTGAATCGAGTTTGGACTAGATCACCTCTTGATGTTACAATGCAAGCTAGGAGGCCAAAGGATGATAGATGCAACAAGAGGATATGGAGGAGGATTTGCAGAAAACCAAGTGTTTCTTTCTCTGTTGTGTTTTTCTCAAAGTTCTTCCAAGTGTCTCTAATTGTTGTTGAGAAACAACAATTTAAACAACTTCAAAAACCAAGATCAAAAACTGAAAATATTGTTTTAATTATGTAATAAACAACATTATTAAGAAATTAAACAATCATTAATCAGAAAATATTAGCCATAATGATTTTGCGCTTCAGTTTTCCACATTTAATATTTGGCTATTAAATGTCTGCTCAGGAACTGCTCGGCCGAGTCATATGCCTTGCTCGGCCGAGCAAGGCTGTCCAGAAACTTTTGCTCAGATCTATCTGCTCGGCCGAGCAAGGCATATGCCTTGGCCGAGCATGACTTTCCAGAAACTTTGTCATTCTGCCATGCTATGCTCGGGCGAGTCAATCACTCTGCTCGGCCGAGCAGAGTGGGGCCCAGGACATTCCATGCGGCCTTCCTTGATCTCGGTTACCAAGAAGTTTACCCATATACGCTTGATTGACCCCACGGGGTATTGAATTACTGCAATGTTGACGGTCTCGTGATCTCGCTCGATCGCCAAGTCTATCGAGCTAGCGGTCGGCGCGGGGATGTACGAATCCGGGGCCGTGACGGTGGGAGTAGAATCGAGCTGGAGCATGTTGATGCTTTGAGGTGGTCATTTCCCATGTCGGAAGGCGGCTGCGCCTTGCGGGGAAGGCTTTCACGAGATGTTTTCGGGGTAGGCTGCGGAAGCGTTCCCGAGTTGATCGACTTGTAGCGGGGTAGAGCTTGGTCTCCTTCGGTTGTTGCCCTTGGCCTTGGCGGCGCTTGAGGGTATAAGCTTGGTGACGGCACGGGCCGGTTGCAGCTGAAGTGAGTACTCGGAAGTAGTGATGAGCTCTGAGCTCGCTTGGCCAAGCCTCGTTTACCATGAGCGGGCGGTCGTCGAGGGTGACCTTGGTATTGCGAGAATCGACGATAAGGACCGGATCCTTGGTATCATCGGGATATACGGAATAGATGATGTTGACGAAGTCGTCGTCGATCCACTTGATCGAGAGGATTCTTTGTCGTGTCAACCGGTAACTTCCAATTGTCGGATAGCTATACATGCTTGGACGTTGAGCTTGACAATTTCCATGGTATTGGAACCTTGGTCGTAGGTGACACGATCGGAAGGAGTTCCGTCCTCAAAGCGAGCATGTGAATGCGGAGGTGCGCTTGCGGGTGCGCCGCGTCCTCGACTCCGGAGAGTCACGATTCATCATCATCGACGGTTCAATCCAAGCGTAGGGACGTATTGCGTCCGGTTGTGTTCTTTGGAGCGGCTAGGAAAATCTCGTACCCCATGCTTGAGAGGAAAGGATTAGCGGGTAATCCCTCTCGTAGGGCGGCCCATACAAGCTGTCATACATTCGAGATGAGTATGACCGGTGCTTGTCAACCTTTATCCACGAAGATCTCTTCGCACAGCGGGGAGCCGAGAGAATTTGTTTGGAGAATGCTTGATGAATCTCCGATTGGAGGCGGGGGTTTATGTGCCCCTTTGTCATGGCGATGTTCGAGCGTTTCCTTCCAATACGCACTCCAAATGTTGGAAACGACAGTTAAACTTGATGTATCGGGCTGGCCGAGTGCACTTTGCTCGAGTACGTTTGCATAGTTAGCATCTCCGGACTACGAGGGATTACGATGAGATTTGCCCCGATAGTCCCTTGGTTGATTCGAAGGAGGTACCCCGGTGCACAGTGCGGACACGCAGCTCTTGTCTCGGCCGTTTCCTATGAGGAAACTATCCCCTCGGATGACTTCAAGATCTCCTGTCGGTTAATGAACTTAACACGGCGATGGAGAGTGGAAGCTATGGCTTTCATGTGGTGTAGCGAGGCGTCCCAAAGAGGCTGTGAACTCGGATGGAATGTCCATCACGTGGAATTTTCTTTGGCACCATTTGGGTTTCGAACCCGAGTTCGAGTCGCTTTGTCCCCCGGGATGGGACGAGACGAGTTGTCGTAGGCCTTGATAGTCCGAGGCGGCGGAATCGGGTGGCTTTCATTGATACGGAGGGCTCGCATCATCTTTGAGAGGAGAACATTAACGGCTGACCCATTATCTACCAATACTCGGGGAGTGATATGGTGTTGAGCTTGAGAGTGATGTCTGAGCTTCGTTGTGCCCAGGCGTCTCTCGGTAAGTCTTCGTCACAGAACGTGATCATGCGCCATACGAGACGGGAGTCGTAGATCTCGTCTCTATCCGTAGAAGGAGAGTCATCTAGCCATCCGTTCCACTGTCTTCCTCTTGTGAGGTAAAGCCTTTGCTTTGGAGACCTCGGGAGTGTGTTGAGGCTGCTGTGGCGGTTGCCGCCCTTGGTTAGCACATTGATCGAGTGCGATTGCCAAGGCGACCTTGATCTTCCTTTAGGTCCGAGCTCAGGAAGGCTGGAGAAATTGAATCTTGGGCGATCCGCGGAGGTTGGGCCACATTCGGCTTGATAAGATTACCAAGATCGAGGTATTCCGGTGACCCGAGTCGAATTGGTTTCGGCGGGACTTTTCGGCTTTCCCACCTGCGCTCTAAGGCTGCGTGGCACTGGAGGCAAAGAGGGGTGGAGTACGGTGCGTAGTAGTCGAACCTCCGGAGGGTTCTCCAAGTGTACCTACCTTTGGTATCCCAGACTTCGTATCTTTCTCTCGATTCTTTGTTGAGAGGATTTCTTCTTTTGTTTTCTCGGAGGATTGCTGCGGGCCGGTTTCTCGGGACTCGTACTCCCGAGGCGGGCGGAGCGATCGCAAACATCGTAGGCGATGTGGACATTAGAGGAGGATCCAGGCGAGAGAGGCGAAAGCGGATTGTGGCACTCTTCTTGGGCACCCGCTCGATGGAATTCCACTTATTTGTTATTGTTCGGAAAAGGGTTTCCCGGCGTATAGGGCCACGGGGCGCTCCAACTTGCCTTCTTCTATCAAGTTACGGATTTCGTATCGTAACCCCAAACAATTGTCGGTGGTATGGCCGTGATGCGATGGAAGGCGCAGTATTTGCTCTTGTCCGCATTGGCTACGAGGAATTTTGGGTTTGTAATTGTGCGAGCGGGCTTAAGGAGACCCTCCTTGATTAACCCTTCCGGCATCTTGCTCGGTAGCATGTCCAACTTGTCGAAGTGTACGGCGGTACGCCACGAGTAGAATTGTTGCTTTGTGGGGTGGGTTTTACATTACCCATTGTTGTCCACGATGGACGTAGTTGACGGACGTATCTTTCCACTTTGCGGGGCCGGTGTGGGATTGAATGCAAGCTGGCGAGCGGTATCTGTATGGGCTGTGCGGTAGCCAACTTTTCCTTGAGATCCTTCTCGGGCGTGAGCCGGCATTAACCATGGCCGGAGATGCAGGAAGAAATTGTGGCCCGATGAGAGTTACGATGGACGGTCTTAAGCGGGACTTGAAGATCCGCATCTGTTCGTCTTTGTGGAGAGGGGCTCGTGATCTCGGAGAGTTTCCGGCTCCATCTCTTGTAGAATTCCCCAACACTTTCATCCGCTCTGCGCTCGGTGGTGATTAAGTCCTCGCGACTTGTTTCCCACTCTAAGTTGGATCTGTACCGTTCCGGGGAAGATGTTGCGTCTTGTTCCCAGTGTGGCGATCCGCGAGGCTTGACCCTCGAAACCATCGTAACTGGCATGAACTTTTGAGCGTATCTTTGGAAGTGGTCGGCCATTTGCTAGAGGGTTGCTCCTTTTGCTCTCATGCCGAGAACGTAGGTGTCGACGTGCGTTTGAGGACATTCGGTTCCGTCGAATCGGTCCATCTCGGCATTACGAACTTGGCGAGGAGAGGCGTGACCATTCCCGGATACGTGGATTTGAGCGTTTCTGCTTTGGCTGCTCATGGTGGCTTTCGAGGTCTTTCATCTGCTCGACCATCCGAGGCTAAGGTTGGGTCCGGTGGTAGACTTTGAGGCTCGGCGCCGGGTGCTACCACGTGAGCGGTAGTGATTGGAGGTGGAAGGCTTGATATATGTGGATATCTGGGAGCCTTTTCTGAACTATATCGGGGTTTGTCCCCGGTGTTTAGGGATTCGTGTATAGGCAACGGGACGAACCCGGGGAGGGTATTGAGGGATATTGGCATCCTGAGATGGTCAGGCGGTGCGCTGGTGATATTGAAGTGATAAGGAGTAGCCTTTGGGGCGACCAAAATATGACGGGGTTGCCACGAGAGGTGGCAATATGGAGCCTAGGTCAAATTTGTTTCCTTGGTTGGAAGACATCCCGTAAGTTGGCGGGGAGGAACTGATTGAAGGTTTGGTGAGCGGTTTCGGGGAATCGTCATCCTCGACCAGGACAAAGTACAGTCGGCGGGGATAGGCTGCTTTATACTGCACGCTCATTCGGAAAGGCGTACCACGAAATGCTGATCTTCTTTACGCCTCTTGTGAACCTCACAAGCTTGGATGGCTTCTTCCAATGTCATATACATTACCGGTGGCGGGGTCCTTCCCGTCCACGATTTCTCGGTGAGCTAGACATGTCGGAAGTACAATTTGAGGAGGCGAGGCAACCGAAGAAGCTGTCAGCTTTGCCGTTACGGTGATCTGGCAAGGCGGCGGCCGGAAATCTGAACCACTTTCTGCTCATTGCGAGGAGCGAAAGGAAGGGTTTAGGCTTCGGAAAAGGGTATTTGGCTCAAGGTTTTCGAGGCTTGCGCAATGTGCGTTACCGATTAATGTTTACTTAAAACGCGTTTTCTCGAGTCCTAATCGGTTGGAAAGAGCGAGTCTTCTTTTCGCAACTAATCCTAGAGCTCTAATCCCGGTGGATCTCGTCACTACGCTTATAAGCCCCTCGTTTCCATTGTAGATCATCTTTCTCGGGACGGACTATCGGCGAGGTCGATAAGGCAAGCGAGTTCCACCGACAAAGGAAAAAAAAGTGAACTTAAGGCTAGGCGATCACGCAAACTTTCAACGTGTGTGACGTACGGGCCACGGTCGAAGTCAACGTCCTTAAGTTAAGGCGGGGATCGTGCCAAAATTTGGGCATGACCTCTCTGACTCGCTTGTGCGAGAGACCTTAGCTTTTAGCGTTGGCCAGGGTGTGGGCGGCACGATACATACGACGAGGTTTGGTGACACGGCGTCACATTGAACCTTCGGGTATATTTTTCGGAGAGCTCCGCGTCAAAGTCAAGGCCGAAAAGCTCCAAGACTTTGGGTCGGGAACGACCTTTGGTCTCAAACTCTCGAGTTTGACTCGGGAAGCGAGGCCCGGCATGAAAAACATACACTTAGGCTTTATGACACGAGCTAAGCCAAAAACTAAGCGGGGTCTTGGACAAAGTGTGACACAAAGAGTGCATGGCTTACACGGAGAGCAGGATGGGATGTTTGGGACGACCCCGTGCTAGCCCCGAAAAAGGTGTGCAGCGCAGACCTTGATCGGAGTGCAAGCGATAAGGCCATCCCGGGTTAGGGGTTGTAGTGTGCGGTGTACCGAGGCAGCAAGTGCACGTGAAAGTCTGCGGTGTAAGGCGGCAAGTGCGTAGTGTGGTCTCTTGGTCACACTAAAATTCTTTTACGAGTAAAAACGGAGATTTTAGAATGTGTCTTAAAGAATTTATGATGCACGAGTTCAAAAAACTGACGCCATGAAAATCGGAACATGAAGATGGGGATGTCACTGTAAACAGTGAGTAAGATTTTGAAAAGAAAGTTGACAAATGTAATGCCTTTGAAACAAAAACCGTTCGAGGTTTTAAAGGAGACTTACACACGCTTGAGGAAGGAGAGTAAACGAAAGTTTGACCCTTTGGGAAGGCTTTTTAGAAAACAGCGGTAGTTTTTGAAAAAAGTATGGTTTTCCCCAGTAGTCGCCAGTGCTGAAATTACCCGGGATTTCGCGCGGACGCAAGAAACGCGGTTGTCTTAATGCTCGCGGGGGTTGGTGTCTGAGTTACCTCTCGCTTCATACGGAAAGGAACAAAATGAGGGAGTCGCCACGCGGTTTTTGTATTTTGAGCCCAAACGTTGAGAAACGGCTATTGTGAAAAGGTGTCGTTT
>JAFEMH010008349.1:0-43028 GCA_022495995.1 Adenophora triphylla var. japonica | reverse complement strand
GGATCTCAGACAATGCCTTTATATTCACTTGCTTCTTTAATGATTTACAGGACTACCCCGATGTTTTGGGTAAGAATATATCTTATTTCTATTCAAAATCTTAACAATATCATAAGATTCACACTTATGCTATTTTCATTGAAATGTTAATAGGATGTTATCAAGTAGAGGTTATTCCTGCCTCTAGGAGATTTCGAGTTTGTATCTCGCACTCAATGCTAGGAAAAATGGATGTGACATTGGTTGATAATGAGTACGTTAATCAATATATCATCATTATATTAACATTTTTATTATAAGCAGACATTTTAGTATTATACCAACATATAATTTTTTAATTTCTTAATATATTGATAGTGGGAAGGCAATTGTGTTGTATATCAGTGTAGGAGCCATGCGTGTATGAGCTCAAGTCTGGCTGGGACGGCAGAGGCGCATAATGCCGATGATCCGATAATACTCATTCTACAATTCAGAGTGATATCAAAATATCGAGGTGAACTTTTTTAGTTCCCGATATGCATATCTAGATTGTTCTATAGTTTCGAATGAATGTTATTGCAATAAAATGGTATTTAGATTATATTATGATTTTATGATTAATCTTATAATCATTCATATAATATTTATACTTTTATACAGAAATGCTCGCGTTTCTACTATGAAGCATGCATCTAAACTTCACATCAATCCAACCTGCTCGTGAACATATGGATTTTGCGAGCAAGTATCAGCACCTTTTACATAAATTACTTTTTATGATTTTCGCCACATTATTTTATTTTGGGTTACACTTATATAATAGATA
This sequence comes from Adenophora triphylla var. japonica, assembly GCA_022495995.1. Classification (NCBI taxonomy): domain Eukaryota; kingdom Viridiplantae; phylum Streptophyta; class Magnoliopsida; order Asterales; family Campanulaceae; genus Adenophora; species Adenophora triphylla. Next base: position 42,220 of record JAFEMH010008349.1, on the reverse strand, counting down.
TTATATCCAAATTTAAAGGCGCGGTGACGTGTTTCATCCAATATTTGGACGTTGGACTACTATCACCACCCACACCAATGTTACTACTCTAAGTGAATGGTTTGTGGAATTGAAGAATGTAGAACAATTACCGAGCTGCTTAACTCTAATGAGGTATTTTGTCATTGTTCAAAAAAACCTATAAGTTTATACATTACTAAATATTTATAAATATGATGAGTAAGTTTAAGTTTTATTCACTCGTATATATTTTTCCTGTGTTGGTGACTATACCACGTCGTTAATTATATTTGATGTAGACTCTATTGCAGGTGGTACTATGATGTCATATAATGCTAAATGTAATATGGCTTTTGATAAGTGGTTTAAATAATCGCAAAAAATGCGGTACACCTGATGCTAACAATGGCCCAACTCCCGTGTATTTGTTGATCTATTTTTTTAAAATTTATTATTATTTATATTTTAAATATTAAGATTTTGACTCATAATAGCATTTTTATCTTCTTAGATTCAAAATTAAGATTAACGTCATGGATGTGAATGAAGTTGCTACACATTTTGTGTTGTTTGATATACCGCTTATCGCTGCTTAAGAAATCGCTTTTGAAGTCCTTTCGTAAGTTTTAGAGGTGCGTAATTAGTCGATCTTATGACAATAATCATTATCCTATGTTTCCTAATTATTATATTATTAATGTAATGATGATGATTAGCCCGATCAATTGCCGCCCTCTTTCGGGGATCTCCACGGGAAGGCAATGCCTCGTTTAAAGTGGCAATCGATCAAAGAACCAAGGATACCTCCGATGAGAATCGAATCTTTTACTTTTGTGAAGAAATTAACCGAGGATGCCAATATCATCACTCAGTTTATATCACTTACTAATTCTGAGGTAAGTTCAAAACCATACCTTCATTCTTAAAACATGAATTGTTATGATATATATATGTCATTTTTTCATTTTTTCATATTTCAGGAGGTTGCTTCTAAGCTAAATTTAGATGATGAAAATATCTTCATTTTGAATGATAATGTTGGTGTAAGTCAATAAACATCTAATTATTTAATAATTTAATTAAGTATACTTTAAGGTTTTCATGTTATATAACTTTGTTATTTTTATTTTCCCTTATGTAGGATAAGCCCTTGGAATCAATGGGGGAAAGTTCTTCAACAATGGTTTATAATGCACATTACTCCTCAAAAGCGTTCGCTAGACATTATTTCCATTGATGAGGAGGCACAACTATCCGTTGACTAAGGGGAATCAAGAAAATAAAACAAGAGAAATTGGACAAGTAGTAATGAAGGAATCTAAAGTTTTTTTATTTCAGACATTCATTTTAGTTTTTATCAAATAAGTATGATGTTGGGGTTAAATACTCCCTAAACAATCTTTGGTATTTTCTCAACTTGACATTATTGTGCGTAGATTGGTGCCGATGGTTAACCAAATATTTTCGTCGGCATTTTATTATTTCATTTAGTACTTTGGGATTTATTATTAATATTCGATTAAACCTATCTAAGTTTATTTTTGCATATTTTGCTTATTGAGTATTTTGTTAATTCCCTTGAATTTCACTTTGTTTATAACATAACCGCACACTTGAATGAACAAATTTTAACGTACTAGACTTATGCCGGAAAGTCCTTAGCCTGTTCCACGGCATTACAAATTCCCCAAGACAACGAACAGGGATTAATCATAATATGTATTGCGTCCTTCATGAACCCTTATAGAATTGATCCCCGAGGAAGCGAGAAGCAGAAAGCAAATTTGGATGAAACCGTTACTCCGCTTTTGCTAGAGCGGGAGTTTCAAAGTAGAATGTCATTTCTGGTGGTTGAATCTATCATTGCTCAAGAGTGGGAAAGAGAAACTTCTCGAGGACCAAGACATTCCAAAGTTACGTTTAGCACTCGGATAGATGAAAGTTGCTACTCCACGTTCAATGGAGAAACTAATTGAAAGATCTCCTCGTTCCCCTTCTATCTTGTCAACGATATTCGGATGGGCAATCCAGAGAGATTCGATATCCGGGCCTTCATTTTCTCTAACCAAGGTGCGGCTTTAGCCTAGCTATTTGGTCCGTTGCTTCTTAGAGCTTTCATCGGGGTTTCTCAAGGAAAAGAGGATTTTAAATTCGAAAGGTTATGTGGCCGACGGCGGGACTATTCTCATCAAAATGCTTAGAATCGCTATCGAGAGACAATGGTACTTCAAAACGAGACTGATTGGGCTACAGAGTAAAATCTCTGAAATGTACGGCAATTTATCAAAAACGGATACTTTAGTATTTTATCCAAATGATGGCAACATTACAAATCTCTATTTGTTTAAGGATCGATGCATAATGTTTAAAATATTTTTTAAAGTACCTAATTGCATCTCTTGCTTCCTTAAACAAACAAAAACTCAAAAATTTCCAAGTCTCCAGGGATACGAAGTAGTCTTCTCGGATGCTTTACACTTGTACTTTTTAGGTTCCACTTATTCTTGACATGATTTCAAAGCAGTTATACACAATAATATTTGCAAGCATAGCATATGTTTTCAATAACAATAAAGTAACACAGTTCAACATCAATGTAATCAGCCTCCCAATTCCTATGGCTAATAGAAGAGCATCCAATCGAGCTTCTTTCATCACCAAAGCATATCACGACCACCTTCCCATATTGGCCTAGAAAATTAAATAAAATCAGGAAAAATCGTATGCGCATATTATATTATGTTAAAATTTACTAATGAAGATGAAAGATGTTGTACAATTTGAGTCCAAATAGAGTTATCCTGCGAATTTTGGATTTGTCAAAAATACAAATACTTGGAGTGCAATAACTTGGAGGCCTCTACATGTACTTATATCTTGATATACGGCCCTCCCACTATCATCCTCCTAATCAATCAACCTCCCAATTACATGAAGCACCAAAATTGGACGCATACAATCGTAAGATTGGGACTAAAAACATGAATTGTGTGCGGGTTTGGATTCGACGGAGTCTTGGACTTGGCCGGGCTTTGCTTGCCTTGGCCTACGCCGTCCGTGCCCCATTTTATCTCGGCCCATTACGTATATAGAAAAATAAAAAAAAATGAAGAAACGCAAACACATCCAACGTTAAGGGCAAAATCAAATCAATCGACCCAAATTACTTTGAAATTGTGGAGAACCGGTAATTGATTTAAGATCGATAACAAAATAAAATTACTCTATTCAATTTGATTTGGAATTGTCGTAATACCTCTTAATCCTTCTCCATTACCGCCCATGCCTAGCCATCGTTTTACCTCAAGCTACATTGCAAACTTCCTATCCCAATCAGTAGCAGTTGCTCCGGTTCGCCGTTGTTCCGATTCCTCGCCGTTGAAAGGGTTTGATTCCGCCGTTCGCCGTTGTTCGAGTTCCTCGCTCGCCGGTTGCCTCAATTCCATTTGATTAAAAAAGTTTGCTTTTGTAAAGGGAAGGTAATGTTTAAAACTTATACTTTTACTTTTATTCTTTTATTTAAATGCTATTCCTTCTTTTTTGAAATTCTAACAGAATATTAAATATTTTTCTAGGGGGCACTGTACACAATTTAATGTACAATTGTGAAAGCAATTAGTGCAATTGCTTACATACAGTATTATTTTTACAAAGTCAAATTATGCATAGTCAAATTATGCATATATAATCATTGTTTTATATGTTTAATTTTATGGATATTGTTTTTAGATCTACAATGGACAACACTTTTGGTAAAAAGCAACGAAAAAGCGATGAGATAGAAAAGCGTCCAATACTCCCGTTTGGGGATCAAAGAGTCACGTTGTCTGAAATTACTAATCGTAAGTTTTCTAAATTTGTATTCTACAATTGTGATCCACATTTTTATCTTTCATTTGTTTTAGTCAATAAGATGTATTAATTACTTTTTAAAATATAATAATCACTCTATTCACTTTAATAAATTTCCATGGATAAAATTACATAATAAAATATAATACAATTACATAATAAATAGGATTGTTGTGAGCTACCTTTTTATCGCATAAGCTTTATTACTTTTTTAAATATATTTAATATTTAAGCTTCATTTTATCGCAGGTGGAAATGAAGTGATGACGCCGACATTTCGTATGACTAACATTTCTAACGGTAACGGTAATAGTATATATTTTAATAGTGTGAAAAATTGTCAGATTCATATAATTATAATGTTTCTTTCTGAGAAAAAAATGATACTGTATTTATTTTTACCAAATTCAAACGGTTATATGATTATATATTGATAGCATTATTCATCATCATTATTCCTTTGAATTTTATCTTAGGTACCACGCCAATGGGTACTAATCCAACAAGCTTAGAATTTCAAAATCGTGTTAGGCCGGTTCTTCAAAGTTTAGGGGGTTTACAATCGCTTAAAAGAAGATTGGATGTTGATTACTCTAATTCTGGAATTCGACAACGAGGAACTGAAAACATTTCTCCATTCAATGATACGAATTTCAGTAATGTATTATCTCCAAACAAATTGGAATATTTGAAGAGGCGTGGTATGCCAACTGAACAAACTCCAGTAGTTTTGAAATCCATCAACAAAGATCCTGTGATCATTGAATCACAGAATAATTTGCCAACAAATGAAAAAGACACAACGCGAACATCACCAGGTATTAATTGCTTTTAATTTTTGGGTTTATGGTTTTGCGCTTTCGAATTTCTTCATAACTATGCTTCTTCTTCTTCTTCTTTATTGTCGGACGTATTATATTACCTTTTTAAAATGCAATTTCGGTTAGGGGTTTAAAATCTCTCAAAAGAAGATTGGATGTTGATTACTCTGCTGCGGCATTCGACAACAAGGAAATGAAAACATTTCTCCAAATAGTGATGCGGAATTTGATTACTGAATTAGGCTGAGATAAATTGGAATATTTGAGGAGGCGTGGTATGCCAAGCGGCCAAACTCTGGAGTTTTGAAAACCACGACAAAGATTGCGATGATTTGAATCACGAGAAACACCCACAGGTAATACTTGCTTACTTTTTTATTACTTTGTCATTCGAATGTATTCATAAATATACTTCTTTTTTCTTTATTTTTGTTATTATTATATTACCTTTTTTAAAATGCATTTACTCCAATCCCTTTGTGTTATCCCCGAGGTCCAAGACATTTGATGAGACCAACATTTCATACGAGTAACAACATGAACAAGAATGTAGGCGCCACAAATAAATTGGAATATTTGAGAAGGCGTGGTATGCCAACCGGCCAAACTCTTTGGAGTTTTGAAAATCACCAACAAAGATTCTGTGATGATTCAATCACGAGAATGATTTGCCAACAAGTCAATTAATAACGAAGAGAACATCACTTAGGGTAATACTTGCTTTTACTTTTTGGGTTTACGTTTTTTAATCAAGTTTTGTCGGTAATAATTTACGTAAATGCAATCATTTCAACCCTTAATTTTATTCACGGGTCCAAGTCAATTAATGACGCCTACATTTCCTATCACTAACACTATGAATGGTAAGAATATTAATGAATTTTGATTTTTGTATAAATGGTGTGAGTATGAAATGTTAAATAGGATATAAATGAGTTGGATAATAGATGTAGAGCGGTATATGCTTTTCAAAGTTACAATTACTAAAGGTAAAAATTTTAAATTCTTAGTTTTGAACGATAACTATGTTTTACGAAATATTAAATATTTTATTTTATTTCTTTCAGTGTATCTCCAACCACCGGTAGTCATATAATTCGACCAATATTTCCTACATATAATCTTACAAAAGGTAAAATTTAATTATTATATTTTTAATATTTTATACTGCAAAAATATATAGCATTACTACTAATCATTACACATTTGCTTTATCATAGCTACCAATCCAACCGGCACTAATCAAATGAGCTTGGAAGTTAGAAGACCCATTAGACCAATCAGGCAAAGTAGTGGGGTTTTGCAATCACTAAAAAGGAACTTTAATTTTGAGAGCAATCACCCAACTCATCACATTGATACTGGTAAATGAAAGCAATTAAAGTAACCTATTTGTCTTATTTGATTATTTTTTAAGTGTTACTTTATTTATTATTTTGTATTTCTTATCATCATATCATCCTAATACCCGTCTTAATATTTTTTTTTTCTAGATTCTGTGAGGATTCAATCTCAAAATGACTTGCCAACCAATGAAGAAAATAAGGCTAGAACATCACGTTGTAATAGAAAAAAAAAGATGAAAGAAATTGCACAACCAACAACAGGTATGTTTTAGATTTTAATTATGAAATATAACTGTACTTTAAGAATAGTTAATTTAATTGTATTTTGTTTGCTACATTTTAGAAGAAAATCAGATACATTTTACATTTATTGCACGTATACAGGATACTGGGATATTGGAGATCCAGATTATGAATGTGAACATTGTCATGCTTTATTTTGGTTCGAAGAGAGGACTCCAAAAAACAAGCCAACCAAAAATCCTAAATTCTCATTGTGTTGCATGCACGGTCAAGTACAAATTCCTCCCTTGAAAGATCCGCCTAAGTTGCTGCGTGATCTCCTAGATAAAAGTCACGAAAAAAAACCAAAATTTTATGGATAACATACGTGCATATAACATGATGTATTCATTTACTTCAATGGGTGGGACAATTGACAAGAGCGTAAATCAAGGAAGAGGCCCTTATGCTTTTAAGTTGGGAGGTCAGAATGTCCATCGAATCGGATCATTGTTGCCGAATGAAGGAGCTCCTCCACAATTCTCACAACTATATATTTATGACAACGACAACGAAATAACAAACGAGGAATAAATCTTTGTCAGGCATGTTTCTTTCATAACGTAGTCTATCATTTTTTTTTCTTTACGTATATATCATTTGTCAGAATATATACTAATTTTATATTTATTGATTTCTAATGAACAGTAAACAAAAGTCTTCAGACTTGGACAAATCAATTGTAGCGGATTTGAGAAAAATGGTTGATGAAAACAATCCGTATGCAAAGATGTACAGGATGGCTGCAGAACGTATTTCGTTGAGAGATTCAAATGAGGTAAGTCTTCGACTTATAGGAAAGCGTTCTAAGGACGGAAGAATGTATAATTTGCCGACAGCTTCTGAAGTCGCGGCTCTTATTGAGGGCGATATTGAAGATTCATTGGATGTAAGAGATATAGTGGTTGAGGAGAGATCTGGTCAATTAAAACAAATACACGAATTTAATCCATGTTACCTGCCTCTTCAGTATCCATTGTTGTTTGCTTATGGTGAAGATGGATATTATACAGAAATTCCCAGAAATAAACCTCCTACAGCAAAGCGTGACAATCTTTCATTGAAGGAGTTTTTATCATTCAGACTACAAGAAAGACTTACCGAAGGACCGCAACTCATGGAAAGTGGAAGATTATTTCAGCAATTTGTGGTTGATGCATATATTATGATGGATACACAGAGGCTTCAATGGATTCGTTTCAATCAACCCGCTTTGAGGATTGAATCTTATAGCAAACTTACGGATGCAGTTTCAAGAGGAGATACCGGTCCGTCATCTGCAGGCAGACGAGTTGTATTGCCATCGACATATACAGGAGGTCAGCGGTGGATGACTCAAAATTTTCAAGATGCGTTAGCTATTTGCAAGTGGACAGGATATCCGTCACTCTTTATTACATTTACTGTAATCCTAAGTGGCCGAGAGATCACACGATTGCTTGAAAAGAGGAGAAGACACGAAGATAGGCCTGATATTCTATGTAGGGTGTTTAAAATTAAGCTTGATGAATTGATAAGGGATTTGAAGGAGAAGAAAATTTTTGGCGAGCCTACTGCACGTAAGATATTATTTCATAATACTATATATTCGTTTTATTCGTTTTATTTGAATATCATTGTTTATTATAATTGATTTGTTTCCTCCGTTCCACTATTTTTGCTAATTTGGTTAACTTGATCACACTTAGATGTATAATATAATTAAAAAATAATTATCTTTATCGAAAGTGAAAAATTGTTACTATAAAAGTTGAAATAATAGTGGGACGGATGGAATATATATCAATTAATATTTTATTTTATTTATGAGGTACCGTAATATTAATTATGTTCATTCTTATTCACTGCAGTTGTTTACACCATAGAATTTCAAAAGCGAGGTCTTCCCCATGCTCATATTCTTCTTTTTCTAAAACGTACTGATCAAGCAAGAATTGCCGAGGATGTTGACAAGTGGATATGTGCAGAGATTCCCGACAAAGAAAAGAACCCAGAATTATATGAAATTTGTGAAAGAATTTATGGTTCATGGTCCATGCGGTCTTGCTAACCCGAAATCACCGTGCATGGATAAAAACAAATGCTCAAAGAAATTTCCTAAAAGTTTTAATGAAGGGACATCGGTTGACGAAAATGGATATCATATCTATATGAGGAGAGACACTGGTGCCAATGTTGAAAAAGGTGGAGTTTTGCTTGATAATAGGTACATTGTACCTTATAATCCAGAATTATTGTTGAAGTATCAAGCTCATATCAACGTTGAATACTGTAACCAAAGCAAGTCAATAAAATATCTATTCAAGTATATCAGCAAGGGAAGTGACAGTAGGAGTGAGGTTACGTGTTGATGATGAGGTGAAAAGGTATGTTGATTGCCGTTATGTTTCTGCATGTGAAGCTATATGGAGGATATTTGGATTTGATATCCATTACAGGACACCTTCTGTAGAGCGATTGTCTTTCCATTTAGAAGGAGACCAAAGTATTCCTTTCAAAGATGGGGATTATCTTCCAGATGTTGTGAATAAACCGACTGTTAGTCAATCGCAATTTTTACAATGGATGAAGTACAATATGGGGAATCCAGAGGCTCGACAGTACAAGTATTATGAATTTCCCCAACATTTTGTTTGGGATAAATCGAAGCGAGAATGGCGTCCTAGAAAGAAAGGCATGTCAATTGGACGAATCTTTCATGTCCCCATGAATTCAGGTAATATCTACAATTTTGTGTTGAATAATATCTACTATAGTTATACTATTGTTTTTTACCATTCATGCATACATACATATATCATATGTATATAAAGTTTTCTAAAAACATGTGGATATATATCAATTCCCCTTCCCAAAAAGAGAGTTGTATATGACAGGTCAGAATTTTCAAAACTGTTCCTTTTGTTTTCTGTACTAATTTTGAATTATACTAAAGTAATGCATTTTTAGGATGTGTGTTAGATAATCACCATGTCTTCGGAAAAAAACAATTGTATAAAATATAAATATGGAGATTTGAAGGTTCAGCTTTAGAGCAACTCTTTTATTTGGGATGGAGGGGGTATTTCATTTGTGAGCTTGATCAAAAGAATAGAATGTATTAACACCAGAACTCTTCTTTGTTGCAATGCTTTTGAACACAAATGATGAATCGAGTTGTACAAAATTTATAGAAATATGGTCACTTTGCTTGATTCATCAAATTCATCATTTGGTATTCCTAAGCTTGGAGGGAAACACGGAGGAAAATACAAGTGAAACACAATTGAAAATGATAACACTCTCTACGCTATGGAATCCACCAAAGGGTATTGAGTAAACCAAAGAAGAAACTCTTCTTTTATTAAATTGCCCAAGGCTAAAACATAATCAAAATCTGTCTTATTTCCATCATTAGATGGGTTTAAATAGGCTAAAATGGAACATCCCTCCATTACTTAGGAATAATATGCATGAATGGAAACAATACATGAACTAGGAAAATCAAAAGTTGCTAATAATCTGTATGAAGACAGCTAATACCTTCTGTACCAAAATTGTATTATCTTTCATTGTAGATCTCGAATTGACGAACCGATTTTTTTGTATGAGACTAGACTCATAGATCTTTCCAACGATTACTTATTCGCCATCTGGAACCTTCTAGATCAAAACAGTTTATTCCTCAAAGCTCACTGAAAATCTGATTCTGCAGAATTTTAAAATCAGCTTCAATTAATCTGTGTTCTTGACTCTGGCCCTGCCTTTCGATGAATTCGTCGCCATGGAGTGTTCCTGTGTCATTCAATGAACCAGTGACTCTGAAAGCACTCAAATACATTTGAAATTGAGTGAATAAAATATCTTAGTCCTTCTTTTGACTGCATGTCTTCGTAGGTAATGTATACATATAATATGCAATATGCAATATGCAATTTATTCAGGCTTAAGAGGTTGATGCATTTTTTTGGAAAGTGTTACAGGGAGGGGGAAACACTCTGCTGAAAATCAGCATATCAAGTACTCGGTCCATGACCTTGAGACTGCAATATGCAATTTATTCAGGCTTAAGAGGTTGATGCATTTTTTTGGAAAGAACCTGACTTGCTTCCAACATATAAAGCAAACTATGTGAAGTTGGTCTGGAGATTTCAGATGTCTGATTTCTCCTTGAGCAAGTCAATTTTCCTAGCTGTTGTATGCATGGAGTCATTATGGAAGATATATCAGTTCTATCCATTATAATTAGTCATGCATTCTGAACCCTATCGACTATTGTTATAGCCTAGATTCATATGCTAGGGATTCTGTTGAAGTTGTCCTAATTATGTCCCAATCAGGTTCACTTTGTAGAAGATTATATTTGAAAGTGATAAGCTAGAATTTGTTGTCTGTGAAAATAGATGTCCAAACTCTCAATTTCTAGCTTCCTCTCTCTCTCTCTCTCTCTCTCTCTCCCCCTCTGTTCTTCCCCCTCCCCATGTTAAAGAACGATACAGGGAGGGGGAAATACTCTGCACAGAAGCATATCAACTACTCAGTCGAAGACCTGAGACTGCAATTCTCAGATTATTTATTCAAGGGCAACTAAATTACAGTTCTCGATAAATTGACCTCCCCCTAGGAAAGTTAGTAAGGTGAAGTTGGAAGACATTTGACTACATGTATACATATAATATATGTGTGTGTGGTGTATATGAAGAGGTTGACTGGGTAGTCCCGGTAGAGACTGGGACCAAGTACAAGGCAGCCAGAAGATTTTCCCGCTCTTTGTTGAAGGTGGAGATTAGGGTAGTGGCACCAACACATGTCAGTCAAATGTGTTAGCATTATATTCTTATCTTAACCGAACGGAATGAAAATCATGATAGAAAGGAGCACCAAAATCACATTTTTCAACAAGCTGGGGTGAGTTAGTTTGTTGTAAGATGGGTGAGTAGTGATCCTTGATTTAAGCATCTTCCCTGCAATTAGTTTATTTTTGTTCTGCAAAACTCATGCATTACAGGGTTAGATCTAAACTGATGCAATTTTGAAAGGCCAGTTTCAAGTCTAAAGATCCCTGATTTGATTACCATCAGCAAATAGCCTTTTGTACATCTATGGCCTTTGAATGTGCTAGATTGAAATGCATTTATAACATGATAATATATGAGCAATTTGTATCTATCTAGAAACCCAACAAATTACCCATTACCATAATGCATGAAAATTGTCCAAATATATCTTCAGTTCAATTAGACGCAAGAGAAACCTAACATTCAAATTTAATTGCATTCTTAAGGTTATCAGTCTATTATCCATTCAATTATAACTCTGTCATATATTCAAGTGATATCTGCTATTTATTGTTCTATAAGATCTATTATAGTCATACTATTGTTTTTTCTCAATTATCTTTTCTTCCTATTTCGCAATCTAGATCATCTATCTGTTGTCTTATAATTATTAATCAGTATTGTTCTCTCAGGTGAAATATACTATCTGAGGTTGATGTTAAATCATGTAGCTGGTGCTAAATGTTACGATGATTTGAAAACTGTAAACAACATCGTACACGGCGATTACAAAGCAGCATGTTATGCTCTAGGATTGTTAGATGATGACAAAGAATATGTCGATGGAATCACAGAAGCCAGTGAATGGGGGTCTGCGGATTACTTAAGAAGACTATTCGCGATGCTACTATTGTCTAATAGTATGTCGAGGCCACAAGATGTATGGAATAAAACTTGGCATCTTTTGTCGGATGATATCATCTACAAGCATCAAAAGAATTTAAACAATCCAGGTAAATCTCGCTAATGTATTGGATTCGATAATTTTATGAAATATCTTATGATGTCCCTGTAATTTATCATGTTCATTATGTTATTATTTTTTATACTACATTTTAATTATCATATTTAATTAAATCTATTCCTTATATACAGGTTTAACACTTAGTGAAGAGCAACTTAGAAATTTAGCATTGGAACAAATTGATAAGTTACTTGCAATAATTGCAAATAGCCTCCAAAATTATAAGGATATGCCTAAACCAATCAATTCAGTCATTTGTGATGCCGAGAATATGCTCATATTAGATGAAATGTCATACGACGTAGATGAGATGAAAGCCGAGCACTCTAGATTATATACGTGTTTGACCGATGAGCAAAAATTGTTTATGATAAGATTATGACCGCAGCTTGACAATGGCAATGGTGGAGTGTTTTTTGTATGGTTATGGAGGGACTGGAAAGACTTTTATATACAAGACATTGTGCTCGGCCTTAAGAAGCGGGAAGGATATAGTTCTTCCAGCCGGCTTCTAGCGGTATAGCTTCTTTGCTTCTTCCGAGAGGCGTAACCGCTCACCTGCATTCGGTATACCAATCCAGTGTCGATGAAAGCTCAACTTGCGGTAAGATCAAGCCGGATTCGATGTATGTGGACTTCTTAAGAAAACAAAACTCATAATTTGGGATGAGGCTCCAATGACCCACAAGCACCAGCTCGAAGCTCTTGATAGGAGCTTCGAGTGATATTATGCGCACATCGATGGTCGATGCTCGATAAGCCATTTGGTGGATTAGTTGTTGTATTAGGAGGTGATTTTAGGCAAATTTTGCCGGTTGTTCCCAAAGGAAACCGAAATGATATTGTGCATGCTACCATTAGTTCATCTAAACTTTGGAACTACCGCGAGGTCCTTAAATTGACAAAAAACATGAGATTGCAGTGTAAACCCATTTCATATAAAAAAATCAATATTTTATGTTTCTATTATTTGTTTATCAAAATGTTTTATATCAATCATATTGTCTATTCTCGTAGGCCGGCTCATCTTCTTCGAGATGCTTTAGAGATTAGAGATTTCGAATGGATATTACTGCCTGGGACGGGGATGCCTGAGAGGAAAATGACGGAGAAGCCGATCTTAACATACCGGATGACATTCTTATAAGAGATGCGCTTGATCCTATTCCGCCTATCGTTCAATATACGTATCCCGACATATTACGTAATATCGAGCCTTGATGGATTCTTTCGAATAGAGTCAGTATTGGCACCAACTAATGAAATAGTTGATTCTATAAATGAATATGTGATGTCATTGTTGCCCGTGAAGAGGTTGAGTATATGAGTTCCGATAGCATCGTAAGGAGGATGGAGATATTACAGACACGAGGATGTATTTTCGTAGAGTTTCTTAATACGATTAAATGCTCTGGATTGCCAAATCACCTTATCAAGCTTAAAGTTGGGTGTATGGTCATGTTGCTCAGAATATTGATCAAGCTTCCGAGCTATGCAATGGAACAAGAATGATTGTCACCAATCTCGGAAAGCACGTAGTTGAAGCAAAAATGACATCGGGTAAAAATATTGGCATGAAGGTTTTTATTCCTAGAATGATCTCGAGCCCATCCGATTTGACAAAATTTCCCGTGAAGTTTCAACTGAGACAATTCCCTTTGGTCGTTTGCTTTGCTATGACTATAAATAAGAGTCGTGGACAATCACTTTCACACGTGGGGCTATACCTTCCTCGACCCGTATTCACCACTGGGCCATTGTATGTGGCAATCTCTAGAGTAACCAGTAAAAAGGGGCTCAAAGTTCTAATTTGTGATAAAGATGGTCAGACGCATGATACCACAACTAATGTAGTGTATAAAGAAATTTTCGACAAGTTGTGAGGTAATTTTAATCTATAAATATTTGAAAGTAGTGTATGTCCGATATGCTTAATAGAATTGTCTCTTAATTGCAGGTATAAAAGTTTTTATCAAGTGGGATAATGGGTCTGCTGTGATTTGCCTATGGTGCCTTCAAAGGTCCGCTAAAAGAAAGTAAGAGACACTTAGCTGCTGTGATTTCTTAATGTAGTTTTCATGTATTTATATAATTAAAATTCTCAAGTTGGATAATGGGTCTGCTTAAACTTGATTTTGGAAGTTAACTAACAGTGGGATAATGCTTTTTTGCATACAGAAAATTCTCAAGTGGCAACTGCCAGGTTTAAGGCTGCCATCCATGTTCAAGTTGCTGCTATAAGGGAATGGGGCTTCCTCACAGCTGATGACAAGAAATGTCTCATAAGATATTTTGGAAGTTAAATAACAATGTGATAATGGGGCTGCTTAACTAATTGTTTGGACTTATAATAATTGTTTGGTCTATATCTCATAAGGGAGGTCCTTGAACCGCATCATGGTATTCTAGGAATTTTGTGTTATCTGCCTACTCCCAGCTAGCTTACTAAACCATAATTTCACAAAATATTGGTCTATATCTCATAATTATTGCATTTTCGCATTATATAACACGCTTAAGTTTTTCTACAAAGATCATTGGGCTTTTATTGTTTGATAAAAATAAATTTGACGGAGCTTTGGCAAAATCTTTATATATTGAATCTCGAGTTTTTTTTTTTTTATTATGACCCAACCCATCAACCCGATCTTCGTGTTCCTCCAAAAAGCTCGCATCCGCATTTGGCTATTTGAGCGTATGGAGCCGAGGATCGAAGTACGCATTATTGGGTTTGATGAGTACATGAACTTGGTTCTTGATGAAGCTGAGGAAGTTAGCATAAAGAAGAAGACCAGGAAGCATCTAGGTTGGATCCTTTTGAAAGGGGATAACATTACGCTGATGATGAACACGGGAAATAACTGCAAGCAGCTGTGGTTGATTGAGTGACAATATACATTACCCTCTCGCACTTAAAAGCATATATTTTGCATTGTATGCACACAATCTAATGATGATGATTGAGTGACAATTCGTACCAAGTAAGATTTGAACAATCATTGTTGTATTTAGGGACGGAGGTAGTACTTAATAGATTGTAACCCTCCAAATATGTTGGAGACTTGGAAGCCCTACAAGCTAGAACAACTCAATTGCCATATCAGATAAACCTACGTACAAAATCAAAACATATCAACCATTATATGCTACACAAAAATTGATTGCATATGCTCGTCCCAAAATAAGAAGTTACATTTGACAGGTCATTTCTTTAAATGCAAGGAAATTTGCACTCATGAAATTTCTGTTATTGTTGATGTATCATTGTATTGGATATTGGTTTGAAAGACAATGGCATCATTAAATGGTTGTGCTATGTATCAAGTCATTTCTTTAGCGATGGTTTTCTTTCACAAAGAAATGATTAAGAATACTCCCTTAATGGCATCATTCAATATTTCATATATGTGATGTTGGTTGTATGCGAGATGTGTGGATTGATTACTGAGGAGAGACAGAGCTGATTGTGGTCTCCAATTAAGGGACTTGTCACTGGAAAATGAATAGAAGGATGATACCTAATAGGGATGTAAGAATAATCCCTGTTACTTGATACTCGATATAAATAAAGGACGAAACCTAATTTTTATTGGTAATCGCAATCGCAATCAAGCACCCAAGATAAGTTTCTACTTTATAGCTTGAGACTTGGGTTTAGAAGCACGCTTGTGGGACAGCTCATTGCATACACCTGGTCAGATACTCCTGTATCCACCTCAGTAGAAGCCCTTATATCTATTTTACAAGGATCGATATTCCAGGAGATTTCATTTCCACAAGAAATCAGTTCAACGTGAAGAGATGGAAGAGCCATGTAAATTTTCAACATATTTGGGAAGCTTTGACTGTTCAAAGCTGAGACTCTCTTTCCATACTTTCTTTTCTTTAGTTGTTTGCATTGTTGTTCCTCCATGGCCACTCACATATGAAAGGTCATAGCAAGTTTCAGGGTTAAGGCTTCCCACCCACCAAAGTTCAGGGAATTAAGAGGCAAGGACAGAAAGTCTTCAAACACCCGATCTTCAGTTCCTCCAAAAAGCTCGCATCCGCATTTGGCTATTTGAGCAGAAGGAGGCGGCGTGGTGTAAGGTAGGGTTCGATCTAATGATGATGATTGAGTGACAATTGGTACCAAATTAGACAGACTATTCTTTTCTTAAACAGCTTAAGATCTGATGCCTTTCCTCAGCCATAAGGCAAGGAAAGCTGAGGGTTCCCTTGACCCACACTCATTCCTAGGAATAACCTCCCAAGATCCTTCTTGAACAATACACCAAAAGTCTGTCTTATGAAAATGAAATGGTTAGATCAATTCTCTTTAACTGAGTCTCATTCCTCAACTTGACCCCACCTATCCTGCACTTAGGAGTGGTCCCACCCAAAATCATGACGTAAATTCTCGAGGCGATTACATAGGAACCTCAAAGCTCAAATATACTCTAGATTGAATCAGGTGTCTAAAATTTGCGGTCTGGTCTGCTTTATACCTACATACGGACAAAATCTATAGATCTATGGTTGAACTTTTGGGGCTCAGGTTCGTTACATGCCACGAGATGCGGCTTAATGCTGATTCCATGAGTTGTTACCTAAATACCCATGTACATGAGCAACACATGACCAATAACTCATAAACGTTCTAAAAATCAAAGCACTAGCAACATTGGAAAGCAATTAAAGAGTTCGAATTTATTCAAGAAACAGAAGTATTCCAAATAATACAGGACATCATAATACAAGGAACTATGGTGATGGTATACTTTTTTTTTTTTTTTTTTTTTTTTTTTTTTAGAGTAAGAGACCTTTCAAATAAACAATCCTTATTCCAAGTACCTAATGAAATTACAGCTTACAAACTAATATCAAAATAACTGCAGCCAAGAATAAGGAAACATGTTGCATTACATTCTATCTGTTGAAAGATACACTGTATCAATAAGACCTAGACATAAATCCATTGTGCTGATCAAGTGAGGTAAAAGATATTACAATTCCACGAAGAAATATTGTCATGTGAATGAATCGTACATAGCTCCATCAGGGAGAATTGAGCTTTTGGAGCTTAGCTTTTGCCGAGTCAAGTTGTCTTTGCTCAGCTGCTGTTGCCTGTTGGACAGTCGTGCGGAAATATAACTTCCCATTCTTCTGATAGATGGCCCGAGAGGAAGGAAGGTTATTGATCTCTGCCAAGGCAATTTCGTGGCTCCTTATCTGCTTGATGAACTCAGTAGCAGTTGAATTCTGTCCGATTGTTCTTTAGCTGTATGGTGATGTTATACAAATCTGAAATACACAGCATATGCAATTGATTCAAAAGAGAAAGGGCGGGTGAAAAATGTTTCATCTTAACAATGACTGAAATCAGATGGGTAAAGTGTTTGATTAAAGGGCGAGGCTGCGTTTGGAGCATTTCATCGAACAGTTGGAGAACATGGTTGAGTTTAGTGATATTATCAAATCTGATATGATTAGGAGTAAAATTTAAAAGAGTAGAGGATGAGATAGAAGAAGGAGTTGGGAAATTATTGAAATTGAGAAATTTTCGCCGGCGGGAAAAGAAAATGATGGCGAGGCATTACCATTTGGCCTCAGTCTCAACATCATTGCGTTGGTCTGTGCCTTGTAAAGAGAGAAAGAAAAAGGCAATGAAATTCCTGATTGATAATGGGGCATTCTTGCCAGATAACATGAATGACACGAGGTTTAATCCACCAGTTCATTACTGCTCAGGTCTGGAATGGGCTTACGAGGAGATGAAGCGTATACAACAAGAGAGCAGCAACTCATCATCTGGGGAGGCCTCTGACAGCTGAGGAGGCTGTTTCTACTTATTAGTGTTGCAATGTTAATCCTTTGATCTTTTTATGTGCGTGCATTCCGATGTCATAAAGGCATGTGTGACCTTAACAAAGTCAGTTTTAGTGTGTTTCTTTAGTTCAACATTGTTTCTGAATGACTGCTGTCTTGATATGTTGGAGATATAGTGATTGTAATGGAATTGTGGAATAATACAATTCTGTGTGTGGTTTTCCTTTGATTGGCAACCTCAATTCCAAGTCTTTGTCCTTATTCTAATGGAATTGACCAAATTTTGAACTCTAAGTATTATATTTTAACATGTAAAAATATTTATTAGGTGATATATTTTTCTGTATGTGTTTTTCAAATCATTTTTGTTGGTTTTCATATTCTCTTGATATAGATGTTCACCTTCAAGTTTTTATGTTGTTTAACACTCTCCTCACTTTTAAAAAAAAATAATTTAGTGAATTTTGACGCTTCACATGCTCTTTCTCCTTTAACATTTATTGGACTAATTGTAATGAACAATATGTTGCTACACTTGCTTATGTATGATGACCACCATGGTATAAGCCAAAACAATTAGGAAAAACATGGTTTAAGCATTATTTGCATCCTAAACGACAACATTAATATGAAGTATACTTTATCCATCACATATACTCTGTAATTTCATTTAAATAAACCAAAACAATATGACCTAATGAAATTACAGATTATAACAATAAGTAATAATAAACTATATTATGCCCGTCGAATTTCGACGGGTTACTCACTAGTTTTATTTTATGATAAAAGAACCTTTTTACTGAACTTCCTAAATTTTTATCTTTACACCATCATCAAACTAATTTTTTTTACTTATGTATCCTTAAACTTGACACTAAGGAATTATTTGATCCTTCTGTTGTTATAGACTGCCGTTGCCGTTAAATCCAATGTCGTGGCATATGATATGGAGAATTTATTTGCCTATGTGGAACCATATGTAAGAAAAGTTTGTTGTTTAAAATGAAAAATATAAACCTAAATATATACTCCTTCCGTCCCTTCCGTTTCATGATAATCTGCAAAAATATTTCTTTTGGACCGTCCTACGATAATCTGTAAAAAAAATTCTTTTGAACGTCCCACAATAATATGCACTTTCCTAAAATGGAAATGAGATTCACTTCTCTCTACTCACAACCATTACCCACTTACTCCACTTTCTCTCTCCTACCCAACCATCTACACTCACAACACATCATCGTTTTTCACCTTTTTACCTTAATTCTCGCGTCAAGCCAAAAAGTGTGCATTATCCCGGAACGGAAGGAGTATCTATAGTATAAATGGAGGGTGTCCAACTCAGCAAGTGCACAGTACAATGAATAGTAGCATCCGCCGACATTACCATTTTGCCCTTACTATTCACTCTCTTTCCCGTTTTGCCCTCCCACCTTTGTATGTCGTGCGACATACATTTTTTTTTTTTTTGGTATATATAAAAAAAAAAAAAAACAAAAACGTAAACGCGCCAACACGAGCTAGTTTATTATATGAGAAGGGCCTAAATGTAAATTAACTTCTTATTAGATGAATTATACGCTTTTCCTTCTCCCGCAACATAAAAGTCGACCCCTCCCTCTCACCACACATCGACCCCCTCCCCATCTTCCTCTATCAGTGCCCAATTGTCCAAGGTCAAATTCAACTTTGCCGACATCATCATCTCCAAATTTGAACCCTAGATCATGTTTAAAATTATCCAAGTTGCACAGCAACACCCATATTTCCTTCTTCAAATTTGAACTCTATCCGAACCCACCTTCAATTTGAGTTTTCCCTTCTCAATTCGATCTCAATGCATATCTGCAGACTGTAAAGGCATTCATTAGAGTAGCTTGGGTTGTCATATTATTGAACATTGTTAATAACAAGTGTAGCTGTACAGTTTATGGGTGATTGTTTTCACCATGTGTTAATTCAAGTGAGCAATTTTGGGTGGGTTCAAAACAAAGCAATCCCAATTTGAAATCAGATCTGTATTTTTTTTTCCTTTTGGAATTCTTGTTCAAGGATACACATTCATTCGTTCATTATCTTCTTAAAAATTATTTTTTTGAAATCTGCAAGTCTGTAATAGTAACAAAATTTTAATCTGAGATTGTTGTATTGTGAATTTGATTTATTGGTGGTTTTTATTATGGTGGTAGTGATTGTGGAGGACTGGTGGGTGGCGATGCTTGTTTGGGGTGGGGGAAGGTGATTTCATCTTTAAAATTTTACACTTTCATCCCTTCTTTAACTAAAATTTTCACATTTGCTTTTGACTTGATTAATCAGTGCCACATACGCAAGAGCATTACGTCATCATGTCATGTCAGCAATATTTAACGGCAAATGGACGTCTTGTTAACAGATTAACAAAATAATGCCTAATTAGTCAAATTTAAGGATGCTTAGGTAAAAAAAATAGTTTGGTGATGTAAAGGGAAAAACTCAAAAGTTAAGGGACGAAAAAGATTCTTTTCTCTTTTTTTAATTACTAGTATTGCACCCATGCGTTGCATGGTATAAGTAAAATTTTGTTATATTAACATATTTTGTTTAAATAATGTTATATAATTATAATATATTAATTATGAGTCCAAAATAATTTTACATTGAAAATAATTTATAATAAAAAGTTAAAACTAATGAAAGTATACACAGGTTATAATTATTTAACCAACACAATGAATATTTTAAATTTTGGAAGCTTTTTGTATACACATATTTCGTGATGTGAGGAACTTCAGTGATTATTCCAATAAAATTTGTTATTTTATAATATTTTTCTTAAATGATTTATTTTACTACTTTGTTATTTTACTATTCATTATATAATTTTAAAATTGAAAATTTGAAATAGCAAGCGTATTTACGCATCTTTGCTAAAATAAATATTTTTTAAATATCCCTAAATCAAAAGTTTGATATTCATTTATTTTTTATTCTAAAAGGACAATTCATTTGAATTTGAAGTATTTACTTTGGAAAAGAAGATAAATATTCGTATTATTCACTTTTAAACATTTAATTTACAATAATAAAAAAATAGTGAAAGAAATTTAGTAAAAACGTTTAGAACAAAGTTTTTTATAAAAACAAAAATTTTAAAACAAAAATTTCTTACATTGGAGTTTATTAAGCGACAAGTAATAATGATTATAACAAAATCATCTACTTAGTCAACGTATTTAGTAGCCTTATTATGACAACAATTGTATCGACTTTTGGTTCTTTTTATAATTTGTATAATTCTGATATAATTAAATAAACAAAAATCAAAATTAACAACTATAGTTAAAACTAATGTAACCATTTATCCAAATTTTTAATGAAATAAACTCCCCAAAAAAATAAATCTTAAATCAACACGAAATAATGGCTCCTTCGTTGAAAAGTGCATGACACCGAAAAGTTAGCAATGTCTTTTATGTATTAATATTTTTATCTATATAACGTGGGGGATCAATAAAACCTGTAAAATAGTAAATAAATTAATAAGAAATAAAATAAACATGGAATAATAAAATTTCATCTATATAATGTGGGGTATCAACAAAAAAGTTCAGTTAGATTATACTCTCTCCATCCTATTATAAAGTACACACTTACTATTTGCCCAGAAATTAAGGAAAAATGTTAGTGGATTGAGTGTTGTGAGTATGAAAAATGAGGTTGAAGAGAGAAAATGAGTTGTTGTTGTGAGTATGATATGCGAGTTCCATTAATATAAAAATAATAAAATATTTCCATTTTAGAAAGTATATACTCCCTCAGTCTCATCCGACTTAGGATCAATTTTCATTTTGGGCGTCTCACTCAACTTATGACATCTCAAAATGGAAAATTTATACTCCCTCCGTCCCGGTAGAAGCGTCACCCTTTTAGGGGTGGCGCGCAAATTAAGGAAAAGTGTGGGAAGAAAAAATGTTGTGAGTGTAATTTAAAAATAGGAGAGAGAATTAGTGGAGGAAATAGTGAATTTTAAAAGTGTTGTGAGTGTAGAGGAGGGAAATTAGTGGAGGGAATAGTGGATGGGATAATAAAATATTAATAAAAGTTTCCTTTTTAGGAAAGGGTGACGCTATAAACGGGACGCCATTTTGGGTAAAAAGTGACGCTTCGGCCGGGACGGAGGGAGTATTATTCTAATATTCAAAAATACTCACTTGTCATACTAATAACAACAATCTCCTTACTATGCCACTCACTCATTCTACCTCATATTTTACTTTTCATACTCACAATACCTGCTTCACTCATTCTCTCCTTTTATTATATTAATATTTTTTAATTCCTATGTCAAAAGAGAAAATTTTAAATCGAATTAGACGTAGGGAGTAGTTTGTAGTGGGATGTCCTTTGAAATAAGTGTGTAGTTTGTAGTGAGACAGAATGAGTATATTTTTTTAATTAAATAAATAATGCCAAAAGTATCCATATTGATTTATTTTATTTTTTTGTGAAAAAATTCATATTGATGTTAAAAATAAAAAAAATGATTGACGATAAGGATAAAGAATTGATAAAAAAGATCTTGTTGAATTGAATATAAGCTCAATTATTTTGCAAGATGTTTTAGTTCTTTTATTTTCAAACATTTATTAGGACAACATTAAAAAGAGTCTCAATAATAGCTTCTAGAATTATCACTATTTTGGAGGGAAAATTTTATTTTTAAATGTTAAGCATACCAAAAGACACTATTCTCTTTTTATATATACTAGTGTAACTCCCGTGAGATGCACGGATAGCTATTAACACATATTGACGAAAATTCATACAAATATAAAAGGAAATAGAAATGTTTGTGTACATTGTAAAACACTTTTTTGAAAACTATATTATTAGTACGAATATCAGATTGAAGGTCACTAAAATAAATATATATTTAAGGCATAGTTAGTTTGTACGAAGCGCGTTTTATACGTAAATTCCCGTTCTATTCAATAATAATCATATTTGACATCCATTTTTCAATGCTATGGAATTGAACGCATATTTTTTATGTATATCATATTTATTGTGTATTGAACGTGATATGTGCGTAATTTGCCCACAGTATCACTTAGTTTCGACAAAGATTGGGAAAGCGTAATCAATCTAGTTATAAGTCTCCAAATCTTTCTCTTCAACTGCAATTCTGAACTCTTAACTCTAGTGATTCTTCAAACAAACAAATTACATGAAATGAAAATTTCAAGTATCATCAATTTTTATTTTTGAGAAGTTATTTTGTTCTTGAACCGTATTCAACTTCTACATCCCCATTTGATTTTTACATATTTCTTTAATGTTATTGTTATATAATCACGTTTTTTTATATAGCAAGTAATTAAATTTAATATTAGGAAAAATTATTTCACTATCAAATAAATAAATGCTCCTTCGTCCCATTTTAAACTTTTTTTTTTTTTTTATAAAAGGTGTCCCATTTTAATTTTTCAAAAAGTAAACTGAATTTTTTTTAATATTTTTATATTCAATGGTATTATAAGTCATACTCACAAGTCACAACAACTATTGACTAATTACTTTGTACCCAACTTTTTGTACTTTATAATAAAATCATTCATCTATTTAATATCCTAACCAATTTTTTAACGTTTAAAACTAGTACTCAAAAGCCCGTGCCAATAGCACGGGTCAGTATAAAAAAAGTAAGCAGTGAAAAAAATGATAAGTAGAATAAAACAACATTCATGTCATTCAACCCCAAGTGAATATTCAGTTACATATCAAGAAATATTTTTAACAAACACTAATAGTTTAGCAAAGAGTACTTTACTCTCAAAACAATTTTCCCTTTCTCCACGCCAAGCTTTCCCCCTGGGTGAATGCACACAATATCACTTCACCACCCCATCCTCACATTTTCAAAATATTAAGGAGTATATTATTTACAACCAGGCCGACCAACAGAAAAATTCAACCAAATAAAAAAATAATGGTATCCTCATATTTCTGTTTCATAAAGCATAGTGAAAACCACAATACTTTCTCCATTATCTGCCCTTTAAACAGGTGTAACATGATAATCGCCAAATTTTCAAAATAATAGATGATTGCCAAAACGATTGAATAAGCAGGCCTAAACTGGGTTATTAAGTGTAACAATTTCATTCCATTTAGAAGATAATCCGAAAAAACAAAAGCCTTTACATTCTTCATATATCATATTTCCAAGGCAGGCTTTAAACAATTCTTGAAAATCTGAGGGTCCCTTGCAGTTTCTCCTCCGAAGCCAGGCTCCTAAACAAAGCAAGCATGAGGAGTATCAAACCACCAAATAGGTAGGGAAAAAATATTCCCAAAATCAACAAATAATAACCATAGTCATAACAATAATTAGATTTAAGTAACTTTTTCTTTTCCAAAATTCAATCAACCAATAATGTCAAGATACAACATTTATTATGGAACAAAGGGATGAAGTTTAGAGATACTTGTGCCCAGGATGAGATCTGTAACATCGACCATAGAAACAATCTAAAAGCTTGTGAGTGTCATATTTCTATCTTGTGAGTGTCATATTTCTATCAAAGACCGGTGGGACAATCACTTAGATTTAAGTAACATTTTTTTTTCAAAATTCAATCAACCACTTATGTCAAGATACAAAATTTATTATGGAACAAAAGGATGAAGTTTAGAGATACTTATGCCTAAAGATTGCTGGATATTTCCTTTGGTCCTATATTTTTCATCAGTGTTTTTTCTTTGTTTCAACTCATATATGCAGATCTTCATTTTGTTTTGGTCGTTGTTAGGGATTTAGTTTTTTCCCTTTTCTCCTTCTCTGTTAAACAGGTGCAAACTGTTTGAAGCAATGGGTTAAAGGCCATTCGTCATTCTGCAACTACATTTCTGGATAAAAAAAAACCTTTGCTGCATTTTTTGTCATTTACTCATTTTAATTGCAAGTCTTATTTTGTAGTAACAAATTCAAAACAAAAACCATCAATTTCCTAAGCCTTGCCAGAAGATGTATAAAATAAATCTCAACTTTAGCATCAACATTAGGATCAGCCTTGGTCAATTCCTAAACTTATTCTCTCCCTCCATTCTCATAGTATAAGCGCGACCTCCAACTCGCTTTCTACCCTTCAAAGCCGTCATTTATTACCCAAATACCATCAACTGCCCAACTGCTTCCAACCCCGCACAACCCCAATCACAATTACATTTCCCTTGGTATGTATAATCCATGCGACACTAATTAGATGCATTTTCACACCAATTCCACTTCTTTTTCACTACATCATAGCTTACACTAACAAACTTTATGATTAACAAACTTTAATGTCCTTCCTGTTGTTTCATTTCTGTGGCTCTACAGAGAAATCAATTTTGTTATCTCTCTTTCCTCTAGATGATTTAGTGTACATTTTTTTTATGTTAGGAGTGACACACACACACACAGATACAACTCCGCTTACCCCCACTAAACTTCTCAATTTTTTACTTCTTCCATTTCAAAAAAAAAAGGTGTCGCATTACTTGCTTCTATCTTCATAAAATTGTACGAAAGACATTTCCTCTTCTAGAAATGTGAATCTTTTACTGGACTGACGGAAATAGAAGCGAGGTTCTTTTTTTATCGAAGAGAGTATCAAATAAGAGGTATCTCAAATACTCGGTGTTCTCTATATCTCTTAATTACCACTCCAATTTGTGTATCTTACACAGCAACGGTAACAATTTACTTCTAAGGCATTAACAGGAAGAAAACACATAAACATGCAAGATTCGAGTGGAATAGGCTTCAGCCATCCAATTGATTCATGTAGCAACACAACAAATTGGGATAACTAATCAAGCAAAAGGCAAATGAGCAATGACTAACCACCATCAAGAAGATCTGCTGATGTGCACTTTCGTGATAAATTTGCTGAAAGCTCACAAGTATTGATGCTCATATCCTTCAAATACCTGACTCATCTTGCCTCTTCCCAATGTATCCACATTCTCCCTGTGAAATGATACATTTTTTTCAAAATTGAACGAATTAAAAAAAAGCAAAATCAACAGATCAGCTTATTTTCAACCAAAACATCAAATCGGATCATTATAAGAGAATGCAATCACATAAACTTAATTGATTGTTAGCAGGAAAAGAGACACAGGAAAAGCGATGAGCAGGTACCAGATAGTAGACAGATTTTGAATTAATACCGATGAAAACCTAACCTAATCATCGTCCAATAAAAGAAATAGATTTAAATTGTATTTTTCATGTTCCCTATTCTGGAATTAAAATCCACACCAAACAAATTGCAAATCAGAAATAGATAAAACAATCCAATTCGAAGAATTACCGATTCTTCAACCCATTTTCCACGAAATATGCCAAAATCCAAAATACATAACCCAAATAGCCATATACTCAAAACTCAATCAAAGAACAATATCAATTACTATCATTTTCTAATAATTTCAAACTCGAATCATAAATTCATAATCATTATACTTCCAAGAAGAAGAGATTGTGCACCAACCTTAAAAACAGTTGTCAATATCAATTGATGGAAGGGGAATCATAGGCGGCGTCGCCGTGATGAGGAGAGGGCTTCGCCAATGTCCAAACTATGTAATCACCGGAAGTTCTCACTTTCACCCCTTGTGGCTTCCCCGTCTCATCGCCAGTCTTCAATACCAAACCCCACTACGCTGCCCTTTGCTCCGCCGCCCCAATTTCACCTCCCTGACCCGTCGCCACTGGCCTCTTCCCCTCATTACCGTTCACAATTGTGGAGATGGTCTTAGTGTGGGAAAGACACTATACTTGTTAAATCAAAACCTGGTGTCGATAAACACAAATCAAGAGTGAGAAAGACACTATACTTGTTAAATCGACATCAAATAGATGGGACTTCATCTCTTCATAATGTGAAAAATACTAAAATCCCAAATCAAAACCCTAGAATTTGAAGTAATCAGAGAAGCAAATCGGGAAGTTAGATGAGGAGAGAGAAAGTACCTTACTTGCCTCGGCCTATCTTCCCCCAAATTCACTCTCCTCCCTAACGCCGGAAATTCGAAATTGCTGATGATATTGTCGGTGTTACATCCGCCAATCTGCTCCAACCGGAACCCCCTCATGGCCTGACTTCTCCTCATCAACCTCTTCTTGGCGACGGCCGCGGCAGTTTAGAAGGAATAGACGGGGGTTTTAGAGAGAGAAAATGAGATCAAGGTGGGAAGGGGTTGAAGAAGACGAAGATCAACAAAGGTCGTTCCTTCAACACATCCGTGTGATGACTGATGAGTGGTGGGGGTGGGGCCGTGGGGGGTGGGGGGAGTGGGACGGTTTTTTTTTTCAAGATTTAATCTCAGCCCTTGAACCAATTTTTCAACTTTAAATCCTAGCCCCTCTTTATGTATAGCTAAGAGGCAGTTTTTACCTCCTTGTATTGTATATTAGATAGGACAAAAGTTGAAGAAAAAATTATTAATATTTTTATTATAAAATGCAGTTTTTTCCCTTTATTTCCTTATAAACGTAGAGATTAATAATATGACATAGAAAAATAAGAAAATACAATAAACTATAAACAAATAAGTATAATAATATACAAATATTAACAATATTTAAAATGTATTATAAAAAAGATGAATACTATGCGGGTTCTGGTTAAATGAGACGATTCGAGCTAATCTCAAATCCACCCCAATTCCACCCGATTTAAAAGAAAACATTTCCAAACTCTTTTCATTCGAAGCGAATCAATGCGGGTTTAGGAGGGATTCAAAAATTTTATCAACCCGTTTTTTATTTACAAAATTTTTTAAATAGGGCAATATCAAATTAAAGCACATACTAACACTGTTTTCCTATAATTGGGCCAAAAAAAGTAATTTGATTACTCTAGTTCAAAAATTTTAGTTACTTGAGAAGGAAAATATAATTTTCCCTTCTAGTTAAATCACATAATAATGCAATTTTTTGGCAAAAAAAAGTAGTATTATTTTTTTGTGATTTATTTTGAGTTGAAAGTAATATTCATTTTTGAAATGAAGAAAATATTTTTTTTGTATAATGACATTTTTTAAAGTTGACTTGAGACGGAAAATACAATTTTCCCTTCTAGTTTTATTACTTTTAGTTTTCATTATTAAGACTTAATTTTTATTTTGCTAGTAATTAAATTTAACATTAGGATAAATTATTTCACTATCAAATAAATAAATGCTCTCTTCGTCCGATTTTAAACTTCATTTTTTTTTAATAAAAGGTGTCCCATTTTAAATTTAAAAAAATTACAATGACAAAATTATGAAATTTCAATATTAAATGGTCTTATAAGTCATACTCATAACAACTATTCACTAATTACTTTGTACCCAATTTTTTATGCTTTATAATAAAACCATTCATCTCTTTAATATCCGAACCCATTTTTTAACGTTTAAAAGAGGACAAAAGTTGAAGAAAAAATTATTCATAAATATTATATATAAAAAAGGCACAAATAAATGAAACCAAAATTAATAATCCATCAAATTTTGATAAATTAAAAATTAAAACATAAATAGTTCTAATAATTATATTTGTAGCCAATAATAAGATTTTTAATTTCACTAATATACTTCAACTACTCTTTAAATTAAAAAAAATGTTATATCAAATGGCTTCCACATTTTTATATCATTAATCTAATCTTCTTTATTAATAACCCATCATTTTTTAAAAGAGATCAATAGGAATTGTTTCTTAAAAAAAAGAGAAAAAAAAAAAACTGAGCGAGAAGAACTTAATATAAAATGTTTTGTAAAAAAATAAACTCAATGAAAATTCATAATCATATGTTTTTCATTATTTCTAAAGTACTTTTAAGGAAAAAAATTGTCCTTCAATTCAAAATTGAATATTTCTTTCATCTCATAATTAATACTACTTTCTATATCAAAAAAAAAAAAAAATTTGCTTCCTTTACCTCAAGGAATTTACTTGTCCAAAAAATTAGTAATATTTATTTTCTGAAACGAAGAAACTAACATTATAAAAATTAATTTTAACAAAATAATACTACTTCAGCTAAAGAAAAAAAATACTCCCTCCATCCCAGATCAAGGGTTCATCTTTTCCTTTTGGGACGTCCCAGACCAAGAGTTCATTTCCAAAAAAGGCAAGTTTTTGAATATATTAATACCCTTATCATTTTCATATATTTACAAAAAAACCATTCATTATATCCTTATACATTCTCTCTCCTATTTCCTACCACACATTTAACTACTATTCCTCCCACTCATTCTCTCTCCTATTAAATATTTTTAACTTTTACATTCTCTCTCCTATTCCCTACCACACATTTAACTTTTACATTATCTCTCATATTTCCTACCACACATTTAATTACTATTCCCTATCTCACATTTAACTTTTATTCATTTTTTAAAAAATTTCTTAAGAAGCGTGAAATCCCCCCCATATACCCTTAGTCTGGGACGGAGGGAGTACTATTTTCGTCCCAATGAATATTTTATGAAATATTACTTAATGTGTTTAAAAAATGAATGTCATATTTTGAAACAAAGGCACTAACACTACAACATTTCAAAAATGAATATTACTTTCGATTCAAAATGAATAAACCAAAGATAATACTACATTTTTTATCCAAAAAATGAGCATTATTCCCTTCATCCCAATTAATATTTTAAAAACTAATACTACTTCATTCGCCTCTGCAATTAATGTTTGTAAAGTTAGTGCATTCGTCTCAAAATATGACATTAATTTTTTCGGCGAATATAGTAGAATTATTTTTTAAAATGTTCATTGAGCCAAAGGACGCAATGTTAATTTTTCTTGGACATATAAAAAAATTCTATTTTTTAAGGAAAAAAATTTACTTCAATTCAAAAATGAATACTCCCTCCGTCCCAATAAAAGCTTCACTAATTACCCAAAAAGACGTCCCGTTAGAAGCTTCACCTTTCCTTTTTTGGCAAAGAATCTTTACTATTTTTTTCACTCATTCTCTCTCCTACATTATTTTAATACTCACAACACCATTATAATTTACTATTTCCTCCACTAATTCTCTCTCCTATTTTCAAATTACACTCACAACATTTTTTTTTCCCTCCCATTACCATAATTTGCGTGCCCACCCAAAAGGGTGAAGCACTTATTGGGACGGAGGGAGTATTACGTTCGTCCCATAATTAATACTACTTTCTATATCAAAAGAAAATTGCTTCCTTTGTCTCAAGGAATTTACTTGTTTCAAAAAATAATATTTATTTTTTGACACACGAAGACACAAACAATATAAAGATTAATTTTTACAAAATAATACTACTTCGGCAAAAAAAAAAATCATCTTCATCCCAATGAATATTTTATAAAATATTACTTAATTTGTTTAAAAAAGTGATGTCATATTTTGAAACGAAGGCACTAATATTACAATATTTCAAAAAAATGAATATTACTTTTATAATAAAAAAATATACTTCACACTTAATTAATTTTTACAAAAAAGATATTGAAAAATTAAAAAGAAAAATTAAGAAAGGATAATTAAGAAATTTATATTTAAAAAAAGTGTTTTTTTTGTCCAAATTAAATGAAATTAGTCTTTAATTAAAGAGGAAAAAAAATTATGAATTTTGGTGTAAATTTTTTTTTATTTTTTTTTTTAATAAAATAATTGAGGTCGAAAATAGGGATTAAAATAAAAATTCTTAAAATAAAGCGGCCAATCAAAGTGTGCCACTTGTCGCAATATTTAAAAAAAAAAAAAAAACTATTACGCGTACACGCGCCTTTGTCGGCGCGTGTACGCCACGCGCCCAATTACATTGTCACACGTGTTCTTCAGCCTTGTTAATTGCAGCTTCGCCACCGAGCGAAATTACTAATTTACCCCTGGTTTGGACGGGATTTTGACAATCCTGCTTTTATATATATAGAGATATAGATTATAGCTGGTGAAATATGATTAAAAAAATCCATTAAAGAAACCTGTATCTGTAATTTGTTGAAATTGCTACTATATATATATATATATATATATATATATATATATATATATATATATATATATAAGTCAAGGCGGAAGTCCATGGTTACGGCACGAACAAGTTTTGGAAAAAACTTGAAATTTAGAGAACCACGTGGCACCAAATCAATACCTATTTAAGGACAAAATACATTTACGTCCTCAACTATACATAAAATTTCACTTTGCACCCCCATACAAAATTTGTCTCACTTTGATATTCAATGTTAAAACTATTCCACTTTGCTCCTTGAATTCAAACGAACGTTAGAAATTTAACGAAATTAGTCATGTGCAGGTCACATGATGGATATTTTGATCATTCTCATTTTAACTTTTTAACTTTCATTTAATTTATTTTTACCACTCTTTTGACGTATGTCAATTAAAAAAAATACTTTATCTATTATTTTATTCTTCCCTGTTTAATTTGCTCACTCATCCATATACAATAAATTAATAATAATAATTTTTTACCTTATTAAATTTTTATTATTTTAAGAAGACATTATTTAATTTTCTAAGTGGAGTTTTTCTTAATTATTTTCTTAGTGTAGTTAAAAAATATAAATGATGTATTTATCCCGCTTGTAATATGCACATGACCAATTTCATTAAACTTCCAACGTTTGTTAGAATCTAGGGGACAAAGTGGGATAATTTTACCATTGGGTATCATAGTGAGATGAGTTTCGCGCAAGGGTGTAAAATGGGATTTGAGGGATAGTTGAGCAGAGGGGGTAAATGTATTTTGACCCCTATTTAATGCTAATACAATTAAAACATCCATAAATATTAATTATTGAAGAATTTATTAGAAAATTACAAAATTTTCTATATTACTCTCATTCTTTTTCTTTTACTTCTACTTGCTTTATAAGTGATATTAGTAACCAAATATAAGTACAAATAACAATCTCTCTAAAATATACTATAAAAGACGAAACTTATGATTATTACACGTGGACAAGTTTTTTAAAAAAACTTGAAATTTAGTGTCACGTGGTGCCACATCAATATGTCTCTTTTGAACCTATTTAATGCTATAACAATTAAAACATCCATGTTTATTAAGAGACATTATTAGGAGATCACAAAATTTTTTATATTTCTCTCATTCATTTTTTGTTCTAGTTGTGTTAAATAAAAGCAGGATGAAGATGTGGGATCAACAGTCGGTCAATGAAGTAATATCATGACTTTTTTTTTTCTAGCATGCCTTTATGTGATTGATTAGCCTTTTTCATTTTTAGAAAATATTTAAAAGTCTTATTTAATGATGATATATCATATACCTAGACGTGTCCATTTGGTTAATCGGACCGGCAAACGGGCAGATTTTTAACCGGTCAACCGGTTTAACCGTAACCAATTTTTCCAAGGTTCGGTTTCGGTTGGTATATTTCAAAAATCGTGAACCGCCGGTTTTATGCTCGGCCGAGTCACGAGGGTTGCTCGGTTGAGCAAGACATTTTTTCCAGTAAGTCTTTACCATTTAACGGTCATGCTCGGCCGAGTCATATGAGTTGCTCGGCCGAGGGGGTCATTTTCCAATGTATTTAACCGGTCATGCCTCATGCTCAGCCGAGTCATATGGGTTGCTCGGCCGAGCAGAACGCCAGAAATTAAAAAAAAAAGGTATGCTCAACAGAGCAACACCAAAGACTCGGTCGAGCACATTCAAACCGGATAAACTGGAGGTTAACCGAAAAACCGTTAAACCGTATAACCGTCAAACCGTAACCGGTCTGGCCGGTTATCCGGTTCGATTTCGATTAATGGTTTTAGAGGTTGAAAATCGACGGTTTCAACCGGCTAACCGGAACCGGCCACCTCTAGATATACCCTTAGAAAAGTTTTTCAAACCATTAATAATATGGCTTGGAGATGGTGATGACCAAACAGGCTGGCCGTCCCAGTCCGTATGGATCAACTCGCAGTCGGGACAGATTGAAGCCCGTCAGCCCGTGTGATGAAACGGGCCTAAATTCGGCCCGGCCCGTCCCATTTTGGACTGTCCAAGCCCGCCCGTTTGGCCTAGATCTGAAGATCCACGGGCCAAACGGTTTTCCTATTTTTTTATTTTTAAAAAAAAAATCATAAAAAATATGGAAAAAATAAAAAGTAATTTATTATTTAATAAGATATTTTTTAAAATATAAAATCACTTATACATAATAAAATTAGTTGTTTTATATATAAAAAAAAGATAGAAAAAAACTAAACAAATGAAAGTATATAAAAGAAAAGAGGGACGGACTACCCTTTATTTTTATTTAATTTTTATTGACTAGAAAATAATATTTTAGACTTTTTTTTATTACTGCTATAATTTACAAATATGTATATAAAAAGATAAAAAAAAACTAAACAAATGAAAGTATATAAAATAAAAGAGGGACGGGCTACCCTTTATTTATTTTTATTTTTTATTGACTAGGAAATAATATTTTAGACTTTTTTTATAACTGATATTTTTTACAAATATGTATATTAAAAAATATAAAAAAAAAACTAAACAAATGAAAGTATATAAAATAAAATAGGGACAAACTACCCTTTATTTATTTTTATTTTTTATTAAATTGTATTGGCTAGAAAATAATATTTTAGACTTTTTTATTACTAATATTTTTTACAAAAAGGTATATAAAAAGATAGAAAAAAATTAAACAATTTAAAGTATATAAAAGAAAAGAGGGACGGACTGTCCTTTATTTTTTATTTTTTTTATTAATTTTTTATTGACTAGGAAATAATATTTTAGATTTTTTTATTACTGATATTTTTTTCAAATAGGTATATAAAAAAAAGATAAAAAAAAAAAGCTAAAAAATGGAAGTATATAAAAGAAAATGAGGAAATAATGTAATTAATTTAATAATAGAATCTCTATGAATATTTATTTTATAATTTTTTGGGGGAAATTTTTATTGCCTTCAAATGATACAATTTAAAATTACATAGTCTTAAAATAAAAAGTCTTCAAATCTTCAAAGTAATTATGGTCTTCAAATTTAACAGAGTCTTCAAATTTAACAAAGTTTTGAAAATAAATGAGTCTTCAAATCTTCAAACTAATTATAGTCTTCAAATCTTCAAAATCTTTGAATTTGTTGAATTCTTCTTCATCTAGTTTAATATATGAACTATCCCCAAAATCTAAACCAAATTTTATCATTTACCTTTTGTACAACTAGATTAATGGCAAGATGTCTCATCAATATCGACATTCAATTAACAACGGAGAAAGTAATAACCATCTCGCTTAGCAAAAGTTTGAACATATTTCTGTTTTTAAGAAGATTTTATCTTTAAACTTTCTCTCCAGAAAATTTTGGGGGAAACTAGTTTCCCCAAATATTATAAAAAGTCTTGTTTTTTATTTAAAAAAAAAAAATTGTACATGCCTTTGTTTCGATTTTTAAAACAAGACTTTTTATAATGTTAGGAAGAAACTAGTTTCCCCCAAAACCTACTCCTTTCTCTCATAGAATTCATAAAATCAAATGAAACAATAATATAAAGTTGCTCCTACTCCACCATTCGAATAATATCTCTGGCTGTTCTAAAACCCGAGTGTTTTATAAGAAACCTCATTGAAATGCAACAAAACAAGCACCCCATGATCTAGGAAAATTAGGAATTAAGATACCTCAAACAAACCACTCCAAGTTAGCACCTTATATATTTATATCACCACACCATGTATGCCTTTTGACATGGTGAAACCATTACAAATAATAACATATGTTCTTTCAAAAGAGTGACCTTTCGATAATCAAACTATAGGAGATCATTGAAAGAAAACTTAACAGTCCAAAAAGATAGTAGTAATACTCCATCAGTACAATATGTGATGCATTTGTTACAATCAAAATGAAACATAAAACGTGTATTTGATAGCTAAAGAGATATGTGATCCCCCTACAATTAAGCTAAATAGTTAGTCATATTAAAAAATTAAGAGTAACCCGATCATGAGCATTAATAAAACCAAGAGAACCAACATTTGTATTTTAGCCATTATTAAATACTATTATATTATATATGGAATACAATTTTTATTTCTTCATATCTATATATAAAAATTCAGAATATCTATAGTTAGATCCGAAGTTAAATGGAATAGACATTTTATAATGATGTAAAAAATAAAATACATCATAAATTAATAACTGATTGGTTGTTATGATTTATAAATATAAATACAAAAAAAATCAAAATATCTATATAATAACGAGGTATAATAAATATATATATATATATGAAAAATCAACCGTAAATAGTTAGATCTTAGGTTATATTAAACAAAAATTGGAATATAATATATATATATATCAAAAAAATAGCAAATCTAATGCTATATTTGACGTAATATACATGGATAGACATAGACAAAAACAAAATCTTCAAATCATACACTATTATTGTTCAAAATATCATGTAAATGCGATTTTTTGGCATAAAAATGGAACAAATTATAATATAGGTAAAAAATTACCAAAAGCAAGGCTCGAAATTTAATGGACGGTTGTACAAAAGGGTAAATAATAAAATATGGTTTAGATTTTGGGAATAGTTCATATATTATCGTAAAATCTAGGGAGAAACGCGTTTCTCCATCCATAAGTTATGGAGAAACGGGTTACGGGTATCCAGAACCTTTTGAAAGGATATCCAGAAACTTTTTGTATTGGCCATGACCTTGTCCCATGGTTACTTCTGGATATCGATTCAAAGGTTCTCGATATCCGTAACCTTTGAAAGGATATCCGAAGCTTATGAAAGTGATATCCAGAAACCTTCAAAATGATATCCAGAAACTTTCAAAATGTTTCTGGATATTCATTTGATGGTTTCTGGATATACATTTGAAGGTTTCTGGATATCCAGAAACTTTCAATAAGCAATTTCTGGTCTTGGCCTTGGATTTGGCTTCAAATCTATTTTTTCTGGATATCCGCCCAAAGGCTTCTGGATATCCGTTCCAAAGCTTCTGGATATCCAGAACCCTTTGAGACTGATATCCAGAAATTTTCTTCTGATTATCAAACGTATAGCTTCTGGCTATTAAAAACGCGTTTCTCCATAGTTATGGAGAAACGCGTTTCTCAGCAGACCTACTTATATATTATAACTAAAAGAAGAAGAATAATAATAATTCAACAAATTCAAAGATTTTGAAGATTTGAAGAACATAATTAGTTTGAAAATATGAAGACTCATTTATTTTCAAGACTTTGTTAAATTTGAAGACTTTGTTAAATATGAAGACCATAATTACTTTGAAGATTTGAAGACTCTTTCGAAGATTTGAAGACTCATTTGAAGATTTGAAGACTTTTTATATACTTTCCTAGTCAATCAAAATTTTATATACTTTCATTTGTTTATTTTTTTTATCTTTTTTTATATACATATTTGTAAAAAATATCAGTAATAAAAAAGTCTAAAATATTATTTCCTAGTCAATAAAAAATAAAAATAAATAAAGGGTAGTCAGTCCCTCTTTTATTTTATCTACTTTTATTTGTTTAGTTTTATTTTTATCTTTTTTATATACATATTTGTAAAAAATATTAGTAATAAAAAAGTCTAAAATATTATTTTCTAGTCAATAAAAATTTAAAAAAATAAAATAAAAATAAAGGGTAGTCCGTCCCTCTTTTCTTTTATACACTTTCATTTGTTTAGTTTTTTTCTATCTTTTTTTATATATAAAAGAACTAAATTTCTTATATCTAAGTGATTTTATATTTTAAAAATATCTTATTAAATACTAAATTACTTTTTATTTTTCCATATTAAAAAAAATAGGAAAACCCGTTTGGCCCGTGAAACTTCAGATTCGACCCAAACGGGCAGGCTTGGACAGTCCAAAATGGAACGGGACGAGCAGGTTTAGGCCCGTTTCATCACACGGGATGACGGGCTTCAACCCATCCCGCCCGTGGGTTGGTCCATACGAACCGGGCTGGGACGGGCCAGCCCGTTTGGCCATCACTATCTCCTGGCCATAATATTAATGGTTTTGAAAAACTTTTCTAAAGGTATATCATCATTCAATAAGACTTTTAAATATTTTCTAAAAATAAAAAAAGGCTAATCAATCACATTAAGGCATGCTAGAAAAAAAAAAGTCTATGATATTACTTCATTGACGGTTGACCCCACTACTTCATCCTGCTTTTATTTAACACAAATACAAGTAGAACAAAAAATGAATGAGATAAATATAGAAAGTCTTGTGGTCTCCTAATAAAGTCTCCTAATAAATATGGATGTTTTAATTGTTATAGTATTAAATAGATTCAAGAGAGACATATTGATGTGGCACCACGTGACACTAAATTTCAAGTTTTTTTCAAAACTTGTCCACGTGTAATAATCATGAGTTTCTTCCTTTATAATATATTTTAGAGAGATTGTTATTTGTACTTATATTTGATTACTAATACCACTTATAATGCAAGTAGAAGTAAAAGAAAGAGAATAAGAGTAATATAAAAAGTTTTGTAGTTTTCTAATAAATTCTTCAAATAAGTAGTATTTATGTATATTTTAATTGTTATAGCATTAAATAGGGGTTAAAATACATTTACCCCCTCAAGTACTATTCATCAAATCCCATTTTACACCCTTGCGCAAAATTCATCTCACTATGATACCCAATGATAAAATTATCCCACTTTTTCCCCTAGATTCTAACAAACGTTGAAAATTCAATGAAATTGGTCATGTGCATTGTGAGGACCCCGACCCGGAACCTACACGTGTCCCGAGTTGGAGCGTCCTCAAACTAACCCAAATATACTAAACTTTTAAAACTTTGAATTAAACTTCAAACATCAACATCAATAACATTTCCATTTCAAAACAACTCCACTACTCTCCACATCGGAGGAAGAGTGGACCAACTTTGAAAATACTTAAACTGTTTTAGTTACAAAAGATTATGGTTTCAACGTAGAAAGTTTAAGTTTAATAATTACAAACTCCCAAAAGGAATTATAGCAAAATATACTTTCTACGCCAACCTAACGTACCCCGACAATACCCAGCTCATTGCCAAACTCCTTTCCGTCCTTACTGGGCCGGTCCGCTGTCTCTGGGATCTAAAAACATTAAAGGGAGAGGGGTGAGAATAAATCTCAGCAAGCTATTATGAATGCAGAATATGCCAGATAAATGCAACACATAACAAGTCGCACTTAACACATTGGAAAAGCTATAAACACATTTCATTACCTTGGTTTACCTTTTCCCGTCTCGAACAGAGTCGTACAACATTGGGTATAATAATACTCCAATCTTACTGAGCCGCTTAAGCAATACTCACGTCTTATAAGACCGTTTTTCGAACCAAATAAGACGCAGCAACTCTGTAAGGCTTTTGGCTCAATACAGATGCTATACCCCATCCCGCGCGGAGGGGACGGCCAGCAGATATAACATAATCCGATCACATTAGGTCACACTTTCCTAATTGACCGTATTATGTTATACCCCAAATGTCGTACCGACTCACACATTACCAAGCACATAATAGATACTTGGATAGAATCCACAAAAAGGGATAACAATATATCAACATGGTAAAATATACTCATGTCCAACCAATATCATAGTGCAACATTTATTCAACACACTATGCATAATATAAACAATGTATATGAACTTCAATGTAAGGCAAGGAAATATCATCAATCCATCCTACAAGATCATTATACAATACTACAAAGCCTCTATGAAGATCCAAGTTCAATTTACCAAGTGGGAGTCACAATCTATAAGGGACCAAACAAGGATGCTACACAAATTCTGGTTCAGATTCAAAGTTCGGTTTTCGGGGTCTTGGGCGACCACCCATTACCTCTTGGGCGACCGCGAAGAGGGTTTAAAGCACTCTAGTTTCGGACACATGGGCGGCCGCTCATGCCCTCGGGCGACCGCCCAAGTGCTGCCGAGCGAAATTCCCAGGTTTCCCCTTTTAGTCTTGTACCATTTTACTTTCCTTTACCATACTTCTTATACTCATGAACACCAAGTAATTTCTAATTCTACAAGGATTATCATAAAATCATATAAACCCAAAATAAGTGATTCTAGATTATTTATCATTATAACCTTCACCCATTTCAAATCCTCTAGGTTATCTTCCAAGATCACAAACTTCATTCTATTCCATTTACTACTCATTCAACTCCTATAAAATTCCCAAAGCATGAACCCAACATCATAAGAACAAAGAGAACATTAAGGAGAGTATGAACAAGTAAGAGAAGGGAAATCATAACAACTCACTTGAGCCAATACAAGATGAAATGAAGCTTTTCTAGGCTTGATCAACTCCTTGAGATGAACCACTCACAAAAGGACACTTGGATTTGGAAATGGTTGAGGAATGAACTTGGTAAGAACTCTTGAAATGGGAGGCTTCACATGGCTTCCATGGAGGTTCTTGTCTAGAGGAAGAAGTAAGAGAAATGATGAAGGAGGGGGAAAGAGTGTGGGAGTAGTAAGAGAGGGTATGGGGAGGTAAGGTGGGAGTTTGACTATTGAGCCAAAGTTGAGGAAATTAGGGGGAAGGGTTATGGCCCCCTTCACCCTACCAAGGCTTTCACCAAACAAATCTATTTAAATAAAATTTCCTTATTTCCCATTATTTAATCTACTCAATTTCACCTCCTCATACTCTTTATCATATTTCTATTTTTCTTTATATTTCTTTTTAGAACAATAATTTATTTTTCTATCATTTATTCTAATATAATAAATCAAGTATATAAAAATGGACACATAATAATAACAAAAATATTAAAAGCACGCAATATGATATTTAAAATTAGTGCCTAGGGTTAGGGTCGTTACACTCGCTCCCCTTAAAGAAAATTCGTCCCGAATTTTAAAAGAAAACTTACTTGGATTCTCAAACAACCGCGGGTATTTCGGCTCTCATCTCAGGCTCTAGCTCCCACGTCGCTTCCTCAACGGTGTGGTTCTTCCAAAGGACCTTCACTATAGGAATACTCTTAGACCTCAACTCCTTAACTTGGAACTTTGGGACTCTAAAGGGTTCCTCGACATAAGACATGTCCGGCTTGGACATCGTCGGGAGAACTCAAGATGTGGGAAGGATCATGACAATACTTCCTCAACATCGAGAGGATCCGCGGCCAAACAGCGGAGCTTGGACCGAGTCAAAATGGGACGGTCGGGCCGAGTTTAGGCTCGTTTAATCACTCGCTGATGTGCTTCAACCCATTTCCCAGCGGGTTGGTTCATACGGACCGGACCATTTGGCCCGTCACCATCTCTGGCCATAATATTAAGGGTTTTGAAAAACTTTTCTAAGGGTATATCATCATTAATAAGACTTTAAAATATTTTCTAAAAATGAAAAAGGCTGATCAATCACATAAAGGCATGCTAGAAAAAAAAAAAAAGTCATGATATTACTTCATTGGGCGATAGTTGATCCCACTACTTCAATCTGCTTTTATTTAACACAAGTAGAACAAAAAATGAATGAGAGAAATATAGAAAGTTTTGCGGTCTCCTAATAAAGCCTCCTACTAAACATGAATGTTTTAATTGTTATAGTATTAAATAGGTTCAAGAGAGACATATTGATGTGGCACCACGTGATACTAAATTTCAAGTTTTTTTCAAAACTTGTCCACGTGTAATAATCATAAGTTTCTTTCTTTACAATATATTTTAGAGAGATTGTTATTTGTACTTATATTTTGTTACTAATATCACTTATAATGCAAGTAGAAGTAAAAGAAAAAGAATGAGAGTAATATAGAAAGTTTTGTAGTTTTTTAATAAATTCTTCAAATAATTAATATTTATGGATGTTTTAATTGTTATAGCATTAAAGGTCAAAATACATTTACCCCCTCAACTATTCACATCAAAATCCCATTTGCTACACCCTTGCTTGTGAAATTCAATCTGCACTATGAGTACCCAAATGGTAAAATTACCTCACTTTGTCCCCTAGATTCTAACGAACGTTGAAAATTTAATGAAATGGTGGGTGTGCATGTGCACTATTACATGCGGGATAAATACATCTTTTATATTTTTAACTACACTAAGAAAATAATTTAAAAAAACTCCACTTAGAAAATTGAATAATGTCTTCTTAAAATAATAAAAAATTTAATAAGGTAAAAAGAATATTCATTATTAAATTTTCACTTGCATATGGAAGAGTTGAGCAAGAATTAAACAGAATAGTAAAATAATAGATAAAGTATTTTCTAATTGACATACGTCGAAAAGAGTGGTAGTAAAATAAATTAAATGGAACTTAAAAAGTTGAAAAATGAGAATGATCAAAATATCCATCATGTTGACCTGCTTACGCATAAACTTAAGGCTTCGTTAAATTTCTAGACGTTCTCGTTTCCCAGATTCAAAGGAGCAAGAAGTGGGAATAATTTTAACATTGAATATCAAAGATGAGACAGAATTTTGTATAGGGGTGCAAAGTGAAATTTTGGTGTACAGGTTGAAGAACGATAAATGTATTTTGTCATTAAATCTACTAGTCCAAGTAACCCGTCAGTAAATTCGACGGGTGGCATAATAAAGTTTATTATTAATTATTGCTATAATGTTAATTTCATTAGGTCATATTGTTTTGGTTTATTTAAATGAAATTACAGAATATATGGGATGGATATCTGGTATACTTCATTATTCATGTTGTCGTTTAGGATGCTGAAACTGGATGCTTATACCATGTTTTTCCTAATTGTTTTGGCTTAGAACCAGGTGGTGGATGCATCATGCATAAGCAACTGCAACTGACTGACAACTTGTTCATTACAATTAGTCCAATAAATGTTTAAAAAGGAGAAAGAGCATGATAAACATCAAGAATTCAGCCTAAATTACTTTTTTTTAAAAGTGAGGGGAGTGTTAAACAACATAAAAACCCGAAGGTGAACATACATATATCAAGAGAATATGAAAACCTACAAAAATTATTTGAAAAACACATCCGTAAAAAATCTTCTCGTTTTGTGAGAAAAGTTTTTCAAATTTTCATTCAAGAAAAAAAAAATCATTCCAAGTTAGCGAATATAGTTCTCACTCAACATTTGAATAAAGAGTTAAACTAATGATTGTTTTTATAAATTAAAAAAAAAACAATTATTTTGGGACGGAGTATGATATAAATCTCGAGACTTTGTTCTTGCAAGCTAACAAATCTAACGGAATCTAACGGATGTCCGTCAAAACTTTCCGATTGGATGGATTTACTGTCTAT
>JAFEMH010008348.1:0-43080 GCA_022495995.1 Adenophora triphylla var. japonica | reverse complement strand
CTCCAGAATATTTGTTTTTCGCTTTAAACAGAGCAAATTGCCAAAAAAGACTCCCCCAGTGACAATCTTTGCTGTTGGTAAAAGTCTCTTGATGTCTATACTTTTATACCCTCAAATGAGGTGTACTCTTTTCAACTAACCTTGCTTTTATACCTCTCTATACCTCCATAAGGATGACAATCAGAACTGCTATTAAAAATAACAACCAATTAATGCTACCTCTATTCAAATTCAAAGCTAATGTCTTGGCGTCTGCAGGTGCTAGCATCTGTGAAGAAAACATGAATTGAAAGCAAATAAAACTAACGTCTGAAGCAACATCCATTTTAGAAGACGATTACATTCCCCGCCAAAAAGGAAAAGATCAAGAACTGCAATCCAATTCTCTGCACTATACGGTTGTGCTTGGCTGTGTTCTAAACAAAAATTTAATTCTGCAGAATCCCTCATCACACTTACAATTGGAAAATCTGCCAAAGACATGAATGCAGAGATGATTTTAAGGCTAAAAAAGTGTTTTAAGTTAATTTGACACTAAAAAGAGACCTTAGCACTGAAAAAAGTTTATATGTTTTGTGGGACGATTGATTATATTTATATTCACTCTCTAAATACTACGACTTCCACCAAATATAGATTTTTTTTTTCAGTTTTCTCGCCTTCTTCTAATGCCACCTACAGTGAGAAATCAATGATAAGGAAGCTTAAGAAAAAATGCCTGAACCCAACTTGTTAGTGGCTAATGATTTCCAGAGATAATCTAATGTTTATCGTAGAAAGATTATGGTATTACAAGTACAAAAATATCAAAAGATGGTACTTGTAAAAAAGAATCTAACAAAGTGATCATTCATGTTTTTGAACACTGTCCATATCAGGTGAACAATGGCAATCTAAAAGATGCTAGAAAATGAACAAGAAATTAAGACAAGTCATTTTCATAAATCTCATTTGACATGCAATCTTGCCAACCAGAAATAGATTAAACTTGATTATCTTCCTGCTAACGAAAAATGAAAAACTTGATTAACCTATCTTCTTGGATGGTGTCATTGGTTGCATTCCATATAAAACCTGATTGACAATACCTTTGTCCCATCTAATATTCAAACA
Source organism: Adenophora triphylla var. japonica (assembly GCA_022495995.1). Lineage (NCBI taxonomy): Eukaryota > Viridiplantae > Streptophyta > Magnoliopsida > Asterales > Campanulaceae > Adenophora > Adenophora triphylla. The sequence goes on along the minus strand of JAFEMH010008348.1, from coordinate 41,967 downwards.
AATGCTAAAGACAAGGGAAAGTAGATGATTCTAATGCTAAATACTTAATCATAAGATGATTTTACGCAGTCTCTCAAGAAAGCTTGGCATTGCTGAATAAACATTTGTCCTTGTGTAGAGATGAGAAAGAGTCAAGAGTTGCCACATCCTATCATGGGGAATATGCAGAAATTTGTTGATGTGAAGAAAATCCGTGTACGCTACGAGGTCAAGCTAAGTAACTTTTAAGCCACGCAACTCGTTAGCTAGAGAACAGAACTTTGAGTATTAATTAGCTCAAACCTCCTATATAAAGAAGATCTCTAAAACATTAATCGGCACAGAAAAACATATTATACAGCTAATACAAAGTCAGTAATCATGGGATTTCAGTCGAGAATTTCACTAGTTATCTTATTATCATGTTTGTTAATACTGGTTGTGGGGTCAAATGCAGGTGGAATATCAATATATTGGGGTCAAAATGGGAATGAGGGTACCTTAGCAGAGACTTGTGCAACTGGGAACTATGAATATGTGAACATAGCTTTTTATCAGCCTTCGGCAATGGTCAGGCACCAATGATCAACCTTGCTGGCCACTGTGATCCATATAGCAATGGCTGCACCAAATTAAGCCCTGACATAAAATCCTGTCAAGCAAAAGGAATCAAGGTTATTATTTCTATAGGAGGAGGGGTTGGGAGTTATTCCCTTGCTTCCAGCAGAGGATGCAAGAAAAGTTGCAACTTACCTATGGAATTTCTTTGGTAGGAAATCGAATTCTCGCCCTCTTGGTGATGCTGTTTTGGACGGAGTTGACTTTGATATCGAACAAGGAACGGGTCTATACTGGGATGATCTTGCAAGGTATCTTTCAGCATATAGCAAGCGAGGGAAGAAGGTATACTTAAGTGCAGCACCTCAGTGCCCTTTTCCTGATGCATGGGTCGGAGGTGCCCTAAAAACGGGGCTCTTTGACTATGTGTGGGTACAGTTTTTCAACAACCCTCCTTGCCAATACTCTTCTGGAGATGCTGTTAATCTTGAAGATTCTTGGAAGCAGTGGACTTCTGACATTCCGGCTACAAAGATTTTCTTAGGATTACCTGCAGCTCCGATCGCGGCTGGAAGTGGGTTTATTCCTATCAGTGACCTCGTTTCAAATGTTCTTCCAGTAATTAAGGGTTCTTCCAAGTATGGAGGCGTAATGCTGTGGTCCAAGTACTATGACGACCAAACTGGATATAGTTCTTCCATAAAGAGCCATGTCTAAGATAACACAATATGTTGTATAAATTACTCAATGTTTTGTCTGTACCTTCTCTATGTATCTGTGAGATGTATATTTTGCATTAATATGAAGCAATATATTATAGACTAAAAGACTTCATCACAATTCAAGAACTGCAATGTCTCTTTAAACAGTACAGAAATAAAAAATTCATAAGCTAGATGCCTAGTTTATGCCCTCAAATGAAGTGTACCATTTAAACAGAACAAAGTGCCAAAAAAGTCCCCACTGTCACAATATTTGCTGCTAGTTAATAAGTTTCTTGATGTCTATACTCTATACCCTCAAATGAAGTGTACCCTTCTACTACTCTTGTTTTACGCCTCTCTATACCTCCATAAACATGTCAATCCTAGCACTGCAATTAAATAAGTACAATCAATGCTCCTTCTAGTCATTTCAAATCAATGTCTTGGCATCTACAAAAGTGCTACAACTGAGAAGAACAATAATAAAAAACGAGTAAAACTAATGTCTCAAGTAACAAAATTGTCCATTTTGGAGGTCAAATACCTCCCCGCCAAAAGAAAAAGATTGGAACTAATCAAATTGTCTAACAAGAAGGTTGTGCACTTGTGTGTGGCTGTGTTCTTAAGAAAATTTAATTTGCAGAATCCTCATCCCGCTTACAATAGGCACATCTGCGAAAGCCATATGAAAGTATATTATTTTAAGGCTAGAAAGGGTAATTTAATTTCTCTGACTCTGGGTAGTGTTTGCCAAAGACATAAGAAAGTAGATGATTTTAAGGCTAAAAAGTGTAAAAAGTTAATTTGACACTTAGGCCTCATTTGTTTTTCATTTTCAGCTCTTATTCAGATCTGAATGGGTGGGTGCATCAGACATAATACAATTCATAATACAATTCAGACTGTTTTTTTTTTTTTCTCCATTCAGATCTGAATGGCTCTTATTTTCCACTAAATTTTCAGATGTAAAACTATCACTTATTTGCCACTTAATTGATTTTTTTCATATATATCTATTCAATAAACTTGTAATTTCAAAAATATCCAACCCAAACACTAGATCAATAACCATTCATCTCATCTCTCTACTCCATTAAATGTCGTAACATTAATTTCAGATGTGAATTCAGATGAATATTCAAACAGTTTGAGTAATTCAGAAATCAGTATTCAGACGCTACCTCTTATCAATTCAGCCAAATTCAGACGTGAAATCAGATTTCAGCACTTAACACTTAAAAAAATCAAATGCCACCTTACAAGAGATCTTAGCACTGAACAGACTTACATTTTTTAGGATGGTTAATTATGGTGACTTGACTTCCACCAATACCATTTTTTTCAGTTTTCACGCCTTCTATGGATGCCACCTACAGAGAAAAAAAATCAAAGATAAGGAAGAAGATTAAGAAAAAATCTGAACCCAATTTGTTAATGACTAACGATGTCCAGAGATAATCTTATGTTTAGCTAGAATTTTATTGCATTACAAGTATGGAAGTATCTACGATAGTATTTGTGAAAAACTCCAAACGATGATCATTCATCTTATTGAACACTGTCTATATCAGGCAAATAATGGCAAATTAAAAGATCCGATGATCATTCATCTTATTGAACACTGTCTATATCAGGCAAATAATGGCAAATTAAAAGATCCTAAGAATGGAAAAGAAACTTTTTCCAAAATCTCATGTAACATGCATTCTCGGATTTAAAATTGATTACCTTCCTGCCAACGAGAAAAAGATAAACTTGATTAACTTATATGCTTGGATCATGTGCATTGGTTGCATTCCATATCAAACCTGGTTGACGATACCTTTGTCCCAACAAATGTTAAAACAAATGCTAAAGACGATGGAAAGTAGATGATTCTAATGCTAAATACTTGATCTTAAGTCGAATTTAAGCATTCTCACAAGAGAGCTTGGCATTGCTGAATAAACATTTGTCCATGTATGGGAATGATTAAGAGTCAAGAGTTGCCACATCCTATCTTGAGGAATATACAGAAACATAATGATATGAAGAACATCCGTGTACGCTACGAGGTCAAGCTAAATAACTCTTCAGCCACACAACTCATTAGCTAGAGAACAGAATTTTGTGTATTAATTAGCTCAAGCCTCCTATATAAAGCAGATCTCAGAAACATTAAACAGAACAGAAACAAAACATTATACAGCTTCTAGAAAGTCAGTATACATGGCAAATCAGTTGGGAATTTCACTAGCTTTCTTATCATTATGTTTATTAATATTAGTAGTGGGTTCTAATGCAGGTGGAATATCCATATACTGGGGTCAAAATGGGAATGAGGGTACCTTGGCTGAGACTTGTGCCACTGGGAACTACGATTATGTGAACATAGCTTTCCTATCATCCTTTGGCAATGGTCAGACACCAATGATCAATCTCGCTGGCCACTGTGATCCATATAGCAATGGCTGCACCAAGTTAAGCCCTGACATAAAATCCTGTCAAGTGAAAGGAATCAAGGTTATTATTTCTATAGGAGGAGGGGTTGGGAGTTATTCCCTTACTTCAGCAGAGGATGCAAGAAAAGTTGCAACTTACATATGGAACAATTTCTTGGGTGGGAAATCGAATTCTCGCCCTCTTGGTGATGCCATTTTGGATGGAGTTGACTTTGATATTGAACAAGGAACGGGTCTGTACTGGGATGATCTTGCAAGGTATCTTTCTGCATATAGCAAGCGTGGGAAGAAGGTATACTTAAGTGCAGCACCTCAGTGCCCTTTCCCTGATGAATGGGTCGGAGGTGCCCTTAAAACGGGGCTCTTTGACTATGTTTGGGTACAGTTTTTCAACAACCCTCCTTGCCAATACTCTTCAGGATATATTGTTAATCTTGAAAATGCTTGGAAGCAGTGGACTTCTGATATTCCAGCTACAAAGATTTTTCTAGGATTACCTGCAGCTCCGATCGCAGCTGGAAGTGGTTTTATTCCTGTCAGTGACCTCATTTCAAATGTTCTTCCCACAATTAAGGGTTCTTCCAAGTATGGAGGCGTAATGCTGTGGTCCAAGTACTATGATGATCAAACTGGTTACAGTTCTTCCATAAAGAGTCATGTCTAAGATTATGCAATGCAATGAATAAACTACTCTACGTTTTATATGCATCTTCTATATGTATCTGTGAGATGTATATTTTCTGTTAATATTAAGCAATTTGTTACTCCCTCCGTCCCATAATAAATGTCGCATTTGACTTGTCAACATTTTTAAAGAATGTGCTTTAGGTTCTTATACATTACTTGAACCATGATAAAATTACACTAAGACTATTTCCTTACTTAGAAACGCGACATTTATTTTGGATCATGCCAAAATGGAAAGTGCGACATTTTTTATGGGACGGAGGGGATATGGACTAAAAGACTTCATCATAGATACGTATAGGATGGAAACGGATTCCCAAGCTTTATATTGATGGTCTATACCCTGAGATGAGTGTACCCCAGAGCCAATTGCCAACAATGTCCCAACAATCGCAATATTTGCTACTGGTAAAAAAGTGTTTTGATGTCTATACTCTATAAATGAGGTGTACTCCTTTATTACTCCTCTTGCTATTATGTCCCTCTATACCTCCATAAACATGACAATATTAGAACTGCAATTCAGTAATTACAACCTATGCTCCTTCTGTTCATTTCAAATAAATGTTTATGCATCTATAGAAATGCTACAACTGCGAAAAACAATACTCCGTATCTGAAAGCAAGTATAGCTTATGTCTCAAGTAATATTGTGCATTTTTTAATCAACTACCTCCCAACCAAAAGAAAAAAAATTCCCTGACTAGAGGGCTGTGCTTGGCTGTGTTCTTAACAAAATTTAACTAGCAAAATCCTCATCCCAATTACAATTGGCATATCTGCCAAAGATATAAGAAAGTAGATGATTTTAAACTAAAAAGTGTAAGAGTTTACTTGGCAATTATAAGAGATCTTAGCACCGAGCAAACTTATGTTTTTGTAGGTCGATTAACTAAAGTCACTTAAATATGACTTCCAGCAAAGACATTTTTTCTTTTTATGTTTTCTGGTCTTCTTGTCTTCTTCAGATGCCACCTACAACAAAGCCTTGGTCTCCAAAGATTTGAGGTCCTTAACATAAATCATCATATGGACTTGTCAATGAAGAGATGAGAAGACAAAGAAGAAAACTGGATAGATGGTAAAATAAATAATTATAAAAATAAAAATAAAAATACAAAATGCTGAAAGCTATAAATATTTGTGGCTGCTGGGAATCAAGCCAAGGTCTGCACGGCCACAACATGGAATTCTTACCACTAAACTACAGCCACATGATATTTATTGATGCCACCTCACAAGAGAACAACATCGACAATAAGAAAGTTTATGAAAAAATGTTTTAACCCAATTTGTTAGTGAGTAACGATGTGGAGATGTAATCTCATGTTTAGCATAGAAAATTTAACGTATTACAAGCATGAAGTATCTAAAATAGTACTTGTAAAAACTCCAACGAATGCTCCTTCATCTTTTTGAACACTGTCCATATCAGGTGATTAATGGCAATCTAAATGATCCTAAAATGAACAAGAAATTAAGACAAGTCTTTTCCAAAATCTCATGAAACATGAAAGATTTAAAATTGATCACCTTCCTGCCAATGAGAAAAAGATAAACTTGATTAACTTATCTGCTTGGATGGTGTGTATTGGTAGCATTCCGTATAAAACCTGATTGACAATGCCTTTGTCCCAGTTAATGTTCAAACAAATGCTAAAGACAATAGATAGTAGATGATTCTAATGCTAAAACCTAGATCCTAAGATAATTTTAAGCATTCTCATAGGAATGAGTAAGAGTCAAGAGTTGCCACATCCTATCATGAGGAACATGTTAATGTGAAGAAAATCAGTGTACGCTACAAGGTCAAGCTAAGTAATTTTTAAGTTACGCAACTCATTAGCTAGAGAACAGAACTGTGTATTAATTAGCTCAAACCTCCTATATAAATCAGATCTCCAAAACATTAATCGGCACAAACTAAATATTATACAGCTAGTATAAAGTCTGTATTGCGTTCTGATGCAGGTGGAACTGGGGTCAGAATGGGAATGAGAGTACCTTAGCAGAGACTTGTGCCTCTGGGAACTATGAAAACGTGAACGTAGCTTTTCTGTCGTCATTTGGCGATGGTTAGGCACCCATGATCAATCTCGCTGGTCACTGTGATCCCTATAGCAATGGCTGCACCAAGTTAAGCCCTGACATAAAATCCTAAAATGAACAAGAAATTAAGACAAGTCTTTTTCCAAAATCTCATGAAACATGAAAGATTTAAAATTGATCACCTTGCTGCCAATGAGAAAAAGATAAACTTGATTAACTTATCTGCTTGGATGGTGTACATTGGTAGCATTCCGTATAAAACCTGATTGACAATGCCTTTGTCCCATCTAATACAAATAAATGCTAAAGACAATAGAAGTAGATGATTTTATTGCAAAAGGCGTAATCTTAAGTTGATTTTAAGCTTTCTCACAAGAGAGCTTGGCGTTGCTGAGTAAAGGCCAAAATACGTTTATCCCCCTAATGTATACACGTAATCCCACTTTTTGTCCTGAAGTGCCCTATTAATTAATCCACAATCCCACTTTGCACCCTGGCACCTAACGCCGTTAGAAATTTAATGGAAAATGGTCATGTGCATTTCACGTGAGGGGTATATCAGTCTTTTGACCAAAAAAGAGATGAGCTTTTATGTCATTTAAAGTTTGAATCAGAACCACAAGGTAGAACCACCACCAACTACACCAAATTCGGTCACCATCACCATGCCACCACCGACCACCACCGCCATTAACAGATTCAAAAACCCATTTTGAAAGATCAAACTCAAATCAAGTTCTTCAAATTCAAACCCACACTTAAACACCAAATAACAAATTCAAACGCCAAATTACAATAATCTCTCCCAAATTCAAATATCAAAAGTTGAAAAAAAATGAACAAAAAACTCAGATCTGAACTTCTTCGCTTTGGGTTGATTCAATTATTGTGTGACCTAGGCGAAGGTGATGGCGCAACTTAGATGATTGGAAGACAGTGATGGTTCAGCTGAGATGAACAAATAAAGATAGTGATGGGGACTAAGTGTCTAAATCTTGTCGAGAATCAAGGTAGATGGATGAGAGCTATTTAGATAATAATATTTGGTTTGTACTAAATTAATTAAATTATTTAGAACATAATTTTTACAACAAAATATATAGACAATAATTACTTTCTTTTTTAATTTAATAATTAATAGACAATAAATTATTTATAACATATTTTTTTGAATAATTTATTTTTATATTAAAATAGGGTAAATTTCGAAGCGAGGGTGTAAAGTGGGATTAAGTAGATACTTCATGTAGTTAAACACATCCCAAATACATAAAAATAACGTAAATACCCCTCACGTCCTCACGTGATATGCACATGCCCGTTCTTCGTTAAATTTCTAACATTGTTAGGTGTCATGGTGGAAAGTGGGATTATAGGTTTATTAATAGGTCACTTTGGGACAAAATCGGCGTCATGGTGCAAAGTGGGATTACGTGGATACTTTGGGAGGGATAAACGCGTTTTGGCCCTGACTAAACATTTGTCCTTGTATAGGAATGAGTGATTCAAGAGTTACCAGATCCTATCTTCAGGAATATGCACAAACTTGTTGATGTGAAGAAAATCCGTGTACACTACGAAGTCAAGCTAAGTATTCCCTCCGTCCCGGTTTAATGTTCTTAGTTTGACTTGACACGGAGATTAAGAAAAGTAGGAGAGAGAAAGTGGGTAGGGAGTTTTTGTTGTGAGAATGACAAGTGGGTCCCATTGTTCATTTTAGGTAATAAAGCAACTAAGAACCTTAAACTGGGACAGATTAAAAAGGAAAGTAAGAACCTTAAAACGGGACGAAGGGAGTAAATTATAAGCTATGCGGCTAATTAGCTAGAAAACGAGAACTTTGTGTATTAAACGGCTCAAACCTCCTACATAAAGAAGATCTTCAAAACATTAATCGACACGGAAACAAATATTATACGGCTAGTACAAACTCGGTATCCATGGCATTTCAGGGAATTTCACTAGCTTTCTTTTCATCATGTTTATTAATACTAGTAGTGGGTTCTAATGCAGGAGGAAAATCCATATCTTGGGGTCGAGAATGGGTATGAGGGTACCTTAGCGAGAGACTTGTGCGACTGGGAACTATGATTATGTTATGTGAAGTGTGAACATAGCTTTCCTATCATCCTTTGGCAATGGTCAGACACCAATGATCAATCGCTGACCCCTGTGATCCATAGGGTTGGGAGTTATTCCCTTGCTTCGGCGAGAGGATGCATGGAACAATTTCTTGGGGGGGGGGGAATCGAATTCTCGCCCTCTTGGTGATGCTGTTTTGGACGGAGTTGACTGATATCGAACAAGGAACGGGTCTATACTGGGATGATCTTGCAAGGTATCTTTCTGCATATAGCAAGCGTGGGAAGAAGGTACACTTAAGTGCAGCACCTCAGTGCCCTTTTCCTGATGCATGGGTCGGAGGTGCCCTTAAAACAGGGCCCTTTTGACTATGTGTGGGTACAGTTTTTCAACAACCATCCCTGCCAATAATCTTCTGGAGATGCTGTTAATCTTGAAGATTCTTGGAAGCAATGGACTTCTGACATTCCTGCTACAAAGATTTTCTTAGGATTACCTGCAGCTCCAATCACAGCTGGAAGTGGTTTTATTCCTGTCAGTGACCTCGTTTCAAATGTTCTTCCAGCAATTAAGGATTCTTCCAAGTATGGAGGCGTAATGTTGTGGTCCAAGTACTATGATGACCAAACTGGAAATAGTTCTTCTATAAAGAGCCATGTTTAATATTCTTGTATAAACTGTGTCTTTATTACTGTTGTTCTATGAAATAATGAATATTGTGCTTGTTATATGCATTTGTTGCTTTACTAAGTGATGATGAAAATGTTCTAAAACAGGAAGGAAAAACCATGAAAGGTTAACGAAAAAAAAGGAAAAAGAATGCCATCATCGAAGTAAAAACGCACAAGCACATAGAACTTCAATGAAAACCTAAAAGACACAAGAGTCCATGGCTGGATGATCACATATTAAGCATAAGAAACATTCTTGTATTAGAAGTATTGTGATATTATTAAAAATTATTTCAATGAACAACCTTACCATTTTTGCTATCGTTTGTCAATTCTTTACAAAATTATGAACAATTTAAGACCACAAATTCTCATACGGAGTAATATCTGAGGTAAGATTCTAACTTTCAATTAATCATCTCCCTGCCAAAAGGATAAAGATATTAACAACCTATTATATCTGTTTGGACAGTCTGCATGCTTGCATTCTTTACAGAACATGTTTGTATCTTTGTCACATTTAATATCCAAACAAATGCTAAAGACAAAAGAAAGTAGATGATTATAATGCTGAAAAATATCCTTTACTTCAGGAATATAAAAAGAAGCTTCCTTCAGGAAAATGCAGAAACTTGCTTAAGTTCTAAAACAGGAAACTAATTGAAGACTTCAAACCTAGGACAATATATTTGCTTTAATAACAAAATCTTGTAAAAAGACAACACAAACTACAAAAATAGTAACATAAAACCGAATATGGACTAAAAGCATTTAAACCCTAATACCCACTCAAGCCAAGCCATACAATTTGAGAACTGTGGCACAGCCAAACTTTTCATAAACATGTATGCAACTTGATCAAAAGTAGAGATATATTGTGAATTGAAGGAAACTACATGACTAAGTCTGCAACTTGATCTCAGCATGTTGTATGCAAACGTGAAAGACCAGTTTACAAGACATGTAAATAACTCAGGTGTGACCTGCAATTCTGCACAGACAAACTTCATTGCAACAGAGTGTTCTTAAAGAACCTAAAGGGTGGAGCATCCAACCTGATTTTGTATGGTTACACTGTCCAGCTTTGAGCTTTGCTTCACGGCTTCATATCACCAATAAACTGGTTGAATTTGCATTGAAAGATAAACTTGCTCATGTACCATTAATGTCAAAGAAACACTGGCTCTAAATTGCACAATTTAACTTGCTAAATCAAACAGCACATATTCCTTCTAGTTCAGAACATTTAACGAGGCTCTCCATTTTTAGACCAAATTCAGTTATAAATCCCAGCTAAAGGGCAAATAACAAGGCAAGAAGAAGAAGAACATTTTAATGATTCAAATGCATCAAAAAAAATACCTTATTTCAGATGTGAGACTTGCAAGTGTGATCAACAAAGCACTCTGCCTGCTATTGGAAGAAGAAACACCCATAGTAGCCTCGTTATCAGCAGGACGCTGATTACAAGTGGAGGAAGAAAAGGCACTGATAGTAGTCGTCATAACGACCTGGTTGGCACAAAGACCCAGTTTCATGTGCCCAAGATTGTAATGACTGTCACTATCAAGCTCTCTGGCCAAGAAAGTATGCCCTCGTAACTTTATTCGAAGTGAAAATCCAAGACTTTGAGTTTCAACCATGGTCTATGGCATATGTATCTCAGATAATGCGACCCGTTCCTAAGTTGAGATATAATAACAAAACAACTCACGGCAGTAGGAAAATACGAAAAACAAGCAACAAATAGAGCAGCAATAAGTATCAGCCAAGACTAGGTTGAAATATAATAATAAAACTACTCACAGCAGCAGGAAAATATGAAAAATAAGTAACAAATAGTGCAGCAACAAGTATCAGCAGTGCTTCCTATCATGTTCTCCCACCGTCCAAAAAAAAAGTCACATTTCAAAAAAGGAATTGGGTTTAGTGCAAATGAAGGCGTAACCAAGTAAAGCTGCACCACTGAAAAGGCATGCAATGTATAACCCAACTCTTTTTATTGGGAGCAGGGGAGTTGTAATATAGCTGCTCACAGTAAAAGATAAGCTGCAAGTATAACAGCACTACAACATGACATACATGTATCAAGAACAAGATTATTCACATCACATCTGACACAACTGAATAGAAATGAGCTGATTCTTGAAGGCAATAATGCCAAAACATACATAACTACAGGTATACTGACAGTAGTAGTAAGCTACAAAAAATGAGCAGCACTGTAGCCAGCATAAAATGTATCAAGAACGAGATTATTAGCATCACATCTGTAACATTGAATAGAAATGAGCTGATTCTTTGAAGGAAATAATGACAAAACATACAAAAGTGCAGGCATAGTAGAATATCATAAGCTGCAAAATATTTTATTCAAAAAGAGGGGGGGGGGGACACCTGGTGCCACAAGAGCCCTCACTATGTGTGGAGACTAGGGTCAAGCCCACATGTGCTTGATGTAGACAGCCCTCCCTTGCATTCAACTGCAAGGCTGCTTCCGCGGCTCGAACCAATGACCCCCAAATCACATGGCAGCACACTAGCACAGTAACACAACATAAAATGCATCAAAAACAAGATTGTTCGCATCACATCTGACACCACTGAATTGAATTGAGCTGATTCTTTGAAGGTAATAATGTCAAAACTAAACAAAAGTACAGGTTTACTAACCATCAAAAATGAACCAGTTACTAATGACAACTGAGATGAAATCTTGATAAGAGAACTACAAACTGTTATTCTATAACGGCTAAACAGGACCTCATGTGGAGGTGACATCCCCAAAATAGAAAAAATAAATAAAAGAGCATAGAGAGGAGGGGGGAGGGGATCTAGACTAATCAGGAATAAAATAAATTGTCCCTGTGAAATGAAGAAACCAGCCCCATAACCAAGATGGAAAAACACAAGGCTGGATTAGGAACTTGAACCTTTCCTGTGAAGAAAAAAAAAGTCCTAAGGTCCTAAACTCTCCTATAAACCAACTGACAATCCCATAAAAGGGCGAAAAGGCCGACCGAGCAAAGCGGATAAATCAAACTTCTTTCATTGAAGCATTGCCATCAAAATCTTGCTCCCCAGGTGATGAGGCGTCGATATTAGTCAACTTCTCCTGGTGAATTACAGGAGAGCTTTTCTCCTCTTTATAACTAGATGGTGCTTCCTTTGTTGAAGCATTGCCATCAAAATCTTGCTCTCCAGGTGATGAGGCATCGATATTAGTCAACTTCTCCTGAATTACAGGAGAGCTTCTCTCCTCTTTAGTACTAGATGGTGCTTCCTTCAATGAAGCATTGCCATCAAAATCTTGCTCCCCAAGTGAAGAGGCATCAGTATTAGTCAACTTCTCCTGGTGAATTACAGGAGAGCTTCTCTCCTCTTTAATACTAGATGGTGCTTCCTTTGTCGAAGCATTCCCATCAAAATCTTGCTCCCCAAGTGATGAGGCATCGGTATTAGTCAACTTCTCCTGGTGAATTACAGGAGAGCTTCTCTCCTCATTAATACAAGATGGTGCAGCTCTTCTACTAAAACATCCATCCACTTCACGAGCATCGCCACGCTCAATATAATCATCAATATCATACCTAAACCTCTCCGACCCACCAGCATCAGTATCTTGTCTCCTCAGTCTATTCATTGTCACATATCTCTCGTCCGGTTTCCTTCTATCATTGCTACTCTCATCATAGTTACGCAGGCCCTGGCCAGAACCAGGCATCTGTGAAAATCGCCCAGGGCGTGTCACCGGTCTAAAGTATTCACCTGTCGACTTTGATCTTTCATCATGACCAACAGAATCAAATCTGGGGTTCCGCCTGAACATTCTTCCTGGTGGCGAAGATCTCCTGTCTTTGTATTGCCTGTCCATAGACTTACGATCATCAAAACATCTTGAGTTGCGTTGGGGGGACAGACGACGAACTCTTGGTGGGGACGCGAAACCCTGTTCAAAATCACCAGAAAAGCCTGACTTATGAAAGGGAAACCTCTCTCCCTGCACTCGGCCCTCAAGCCTAAATTCTGGACTACGCGGTCTCGTACTTCTCTTATGCATATTCCATGCTATGGGGGACAATGAACGAGACCTCGACCGAGATCTTCTGTGGGGTCGCACACTTCGAGGATCTCTACTAAAACTGGGAGAAAACCCTCTTTCTTTCCTTTCCAAATAATATGACCCACGTTCATGATATTTTTCCTGGGGGCCTCTCCTGAACACTTCAGGACTGAATCCAGATCTGCCCCTGCTTCTTTCCCGACTAAACCTTCGCATCGTTTGTTTTCCTCTGTGAAAGCCATAAGAATCATTTTGCTCTGTTGGTGACTGCCTTCTGTTAAAGGGCCTATGTATTCCCCTTGGGTCGTAGCTTCTGGATTGGTATCTATCATGGCTGTTAAATCCGCTGGTCCAGCCATCATAATCACTAATGCCATTTCTTGGCCTGGGGTTCGCATAACGGTCTTTCAATTCCCAAGCTCCCTCTGCAGAATCAGCCCACCGATAATCAACTTCATTTTTGGCATGCCCTTGAAAAGGAAGTCTTTCCCTTCCCATCGCTTCTTCTGAAGCGAATTCTCTTTTAGTTTGGAAATACGTCTCACCACCATCGCTAGACCTGAAGACAATAGAGTTTACCGGTCAACAAGCAAGATAGAGATTCGGAGCAATGAACGTAATCAGAAGAAAAAGTGTGGACAAACAAGGAATAAAATAGCATGTGTCTGTAGAAACACTTAAAGCCAAAGTCAACCAGCAATGTTACCAAATCATTACCTGCTCCTCTTCATATGCTCAGTCTCGCTCCTATGCAAGCCACTGAAAGATAAAGATCCTTCGTTCGGCAACATATTCCCACCGGAAGTCCTTGTTTCATCATGTCCATCTTTTATTTCATCATAAAACTGTGAATTGGTCTCCTTTCCTTCTAATTTCACATTAACACAATGTTCTTGTGATTGATAGCCCCCAGATTTACTTGAACCATCTTCAACACGCGGCATGATCTCTTTGCCAGGCACAGCATCATCATTCTTTTCCACCAGCAAACTTGTTTCTTGAGCAGTCTGGCTATTGCCATGGCCAGGTACAAACTTTTGGGGTATAGAGTGGCCACGGGTATCATAGTCAACTTTATGCTCATTATCTAACTCAAAATCAACATAAACATTTTCCCTCTCACCAACTTCTTTCTGATCCCAAGCATGAACAGGTGTTTCCCTCAATTCCCCATCTTCATATGGAGATTCATAACCTTCCTGAACTCTGATCATGCTATTCCCATCAGCCGGGTACTTCTGTTCATCCTGAAAGACTTCTGGACCACAAACATCACTTTGAGGATCCTCTGAAGCAAGCTTATCATTATCAAGACGTTTACACGATTTCTGAAAGTGAACTCCGTCTTGATCAGCTTCTTCAGCGACAAGCTTCCCATGGTGCATGGGTACAAGTTTCTTGGAATCAGCCGCCTCCGGAAAAGCATTTGTAGTGGTATCATTTGAGAAACCATGATCAACATCTTGCCTCCTTGAATCACCAATCACATCATCTTGTCCTACTAAACTAGAGGTGGGTGATGCTAGAGGAACAAAAAGATTAATCATGTCCGATTTATTTGAAGAGATCTCAGTATCAGATGCCACACATTTGCGTTCACACCCTGTGTTGTCATCCTCCTTTCTTCTGCAATCTTCCATCTTAAGGTTTTGACATTGCAAACCATCATCAACAATGCCATCCGTACAATTTTTCGAAGAACTGTGTGGTAAATTGAAACAGGGTTCTTCCCATTCATCCATCGTCTTATTCAAGTCCCAGTGAAACTTGACCTTTTCTAAAGGAGCAGAACTTTTTCTCCGCTGTCATTTTCATTTCCACAATGAAGACTCAGCACAGCAGGAAGAGCATTTCCTGGAACCGAAGAACCTTCAGACTCTGATGTGGTAACAGTTTCTTTCATACCAGCAGTTAACAGATCATTTGTTTCTGTAGTTGCATGTTCTTCTACCCTAGAGGATTTAACACGATCTGCATCCTTACCAATGCTGCCACTGCAGGCAACAGCAGCAAGAAGTGCAATACCTGACAAGGTTTCGCCCCCACAAAACTCTTCAGTTGTCGGCTCTGGCCTTTTACTTCCCACACCTCTATCGATGTCAAGCCTGTTTTTGTTGCTATTTGCACACTTCTCATCATATGAATTCGAACACGGTTGTCCAAAAGCACATTTACTAATAACAAGCTGCTCTTCTTGATCTGATGCTGAAGTATTAGGATGAGGTGACAGAGATCCTTCCTGATTCAAGGAAGGCGTTCTAGGAGGTGGCAATGGAGATGGAAGCAAAAGTCTCCTTTTCTTAATAGGGACATCAGTTATTTTCTCCGCAAAGTGTTTTTCAAGGACTGGTACACCTAGCTGCAAAGTCAAGGCGTTTTCAGTTCCAACATATTTCTGGATAACGAATTCATAAGCATAATACTAGAGTAAATAGAAATCCATACCTTTTCGGATTCAAAAACGGACGAGTCTCTGACATTCTTTGAGATGTTACTACCTAATTCAGCACCCACTTCAATGTTTCTTTCGGATGGTTTCCCTGCACACCTAGATTCACTCCTGGAGCCTTTCTTGACAGTCTTCCCCATCAAGTTTGGGTTGACAAACTTATTAAGATCTTGGTCTCCTCCGCTAGACATGGATATGTTTGAAGACACAGATCATATGCAACGAATGGTCTGTCCAAGGAGCTTCACAGGGAAATTCAGGTACAAATTAGCTTTGTCTACTTAAATACTCCCGCTGTAATGCACACAGATATATAGCTGCACTGCACTAGTGGTCTCTTATTTAAAGACAGAAAAGGAAATAACTGTTTAAATCGGCAACTGGCAATTAAGCTAATGTTGTCACATACAAAAATCAACCAACTATAAAGACAAGATCGATCTTAAACCTAGTTTGTAACTCAGTCCAGCATGTAACCAAAATCAACCATACTACTCGGAATAGTAAATAAATCTCAAAAATCTATCTCTTGTTAATACAATATCAAAAAGATATCCAAAAGGTGAATTACACTTATACGGATAATTTTTTTTATCATACAACTACTAAAGGAGTTTATTTATTTATTTACAAGAAACTATACAAATGAGTATATGCAAGGAACACGTGACCACATGTGTTTAGATAAATCTATTAACTGAATTCGAAGGACAGCACAAAAGAAGTCTGATTCCATTTAGCTGAAATGATTTCAGTAGACCTCTCCCTCATAAAATTCGAGGATTGTCCCTTTTCTTTTTTGATAAATGACATTTGGGGATTGTCTATTTCGGATTTGAAGCGGGACTGGGCTACTACAATTGTTTAGTTTTGTTTTGTTAGTGTTGTTGTTTTCATTCTTTTGTGTATTTGATGGACTTCTTGTCAATTACTTTCATATTCTTCCTAATAAACTAGTATACTTCTTGTCAATCAAAAAAAAAGATTTCAGAATCAGACATTGTATCAATGAAAGAATAAATGAGAAAATGAAAGACTTCCCACAAGTCAACAAAAAAAAAAAAAAAAAAAAAAACTCATCTCAAGACACAGGTCCCAGACCATGATGAAACCCCAAAGCCCTTAAAGAAACTACTATATTCATCATAAGTACAGATTAATAATTTCTATCACATAACGACAACAACCTAATCTTCAAACCACTATTTCTCAAACAAGACTTCGTAGTATAGTGAAGTCACTGGCTCCCAAGAATCCAAGCAGAAGCAAAAACTGATTGAGGGAATTGATCTTGCGAACAATCGGGTTATATTATATTAATGATTGACAATAAAACGATAGGAAGTTTCCAGAAGAAATATTAAAATTTAAAAATTCTTTATTTATGGGCATCTTACAATGTAGTAATACATTCAAGAAGGTTTTTCCGACAATTCTTTCTTCCCTTCACACACGGCATCCAAGATCATGAGATCTATCTGTGGTGAATAAGAAGTCAGAATCATCCACTTTCTATATCCGGTAATCTAGCCAATGTGATAGATCTGAGCCGCCACAATTATTAGCCCCATATGATAATACCCCCGACCCTTGTACTAAACATGCCAGTAGTTGTTGCACCAGCAGCTTTAGCAATAATCATAATCATTCATGGCTCTACTACCAAAGCCTCTAAAGCTTTAGGGTAAAATTAATTATTTCCTAGGTAAAATTAATTACTTCCTAGATACGCCTAGGTAGAGAAATCAATTCAGAATGAAATCCCTTAGCGGTTTTTATTTGTTTATTTTACTAAAAATCATTAATTAAATCTGCAAACCCTAACCCCCGTCACTGTCAGCCGCTAATAAAAATTGCACGATGGGGATAGATATAGGCCAAAACAAAGTGCATTAATTCAACACAACATCAAAACAAAGTTCATCATTTCTAGTTCTTGTCTAGAATTAAAATTTTCCCAGCAAAACCCCCTGCGCGCCATCAAAACCGAAGATTTTTTCTTCAATCATTGAAAAAAGAATCAGTAAAATAAATGAGTAAAGCATCAAAAACCTAGTGATTTCAATACCTGTCAGATTCATAAAACCAGCTTCCGGCGACTCCGCCAAACTCGTTTCTTCTTCGACCTTCAAATCCTTGAATCCGTCATTTGCCTCGTCAAGATCAAAATCCCTATGCATGCATCAAAACGAATAATTTTTCTTCAATCAGTGAAAAAAATCAGTAAAATAAATTAGTAAAGCATCAAAAACCTAGTGATTTCAATACTTGTCAGATTCATAAAAACAGTTGCCGGCGACTCCACCAAACCCTATTCGTTTCCGATCTTCAACTTCTTGAATCCCTCATTTGCCACTTCAAAATCAAAATCAAACTGAAATGAAATCAACTCTTCCTCACTTCCTTGGACGCTTCATTACATCAATCAAACATTGAGTAATTTAACAGAGATCAACTCTCATTTCGCCGGAGATAAAGAATGTATCCCCAAAGATTATCTCTCACTGAAGCGGATTTCTTCTCAATTCTTCGTTCATATATATAGCCCGGGAGAATCTGACGCTCCTCGTCGGAAATTATCGTAATCCCATTTTTATTTTTTGGTTGGTCTGAGATGCATTTATAATACCGGAAATACCCCTGTGGATTTTGGTAATATTAGGGAAATTTCTAGTGTAATATGGCTTGTGGCTATGGTTGGGTTATGGCATTGTATGGTGATTATGAAATTTATGAGATCTAAAGTATAAATGATTTTTTGTCTCATTTTGACTAAATTGTAATGTTATTTTATAGTTTTGGTAAATAATATTTTATTCGTTTCAAAATAAATATTTTTTATTAAAAATATAAATTAAATTTATTTTATCATTTATTTTGGGGTAGAGGGAGAAGATTTGAATATCATTTTAATTTTATTCTAGAAATGTTTTATTTTGCATCTCTATCTTATTCTCATATTTATATATCTTTCAAATTTGTTTATATATATTGACTTATTGCCAACTGTGTTGGACACAATCCATCTCGATTTAACTTTTTACTTTTTTAAAAAAAAATTAACACAAAGATACTTTAATTAATAATTTTAGTTTAATATAATTATTCTAATGGATATTTAAAACTGCTATTAGTATATATAATGGTATATCAATAACAAAATCTAAATTTTCATTAGAGTTATTAAATTAACCTAATTTTGTTCCTAAAAGTATACTCACTCCGTCCCGCTAATATCCGCACACTTTCCTTTTTGGGCGTCCCGCTAATATCTGCACACTCCCAAAAAGAAAACTTTATATTAATAAAATATTCACCCTACCCCACTCATTCTCTCTCCTACATTATTTTAATACTCACAACACCATTATAATTTATTATTCCCTCCACTCATTCTCTCTCCACTCATTCTTTTACACTCACAACACTTTATTAAAATATCATATTCCTTAATTCCCGCGCAAACAGTGTTAGTGCGGATATTAGCGGGACGGAGGGAGTATTCATAATAGGAACAAAAAAAGTGAAAAAATCATTTTAAAACGGAAATATATATATATATATATATATATATATATATATATATATATATATATATATATATTAAAGTTGATGAAGAGAGCTATGGTGTTGCCACGTAGACGAATCATTGACAAATGTCGTATTTGGTGATGCCACGTCAACAATACCCTCATAAATAAGTGACTTTTCAATTTTTTCCCTTAGTTAATAGTATTAGCTAATAATATTAGTTACTAGTAGAAAAAATAACTATTATAGTAACTAATACTTATAATAATAATAATAGTTAACTATTTTGGTTAACTATACTCCTATGTGTTAATTATTACTATTAATAATATTAGGTAACCATATAATTACTATATAAGTTAACTATTGCTATTAATAGTATTAGTTAATTATAATACTTACAATATATGTTAACTATTACTATTAATAATATTAGTTAATCATAATAGTTACTATACATGTTAACTATTACTATTAATATAGTAGCTAATTGTAATAGTTATTATATGTGTTAATAATTACTATTAATAATATTAGTTAATTATAATAGTAATTATATAAGTTAATTATTACTATTAATAGTATTAGTTAATTATAATAGTTATAATATTTGTTAATTATTGATATGAAAGGTCATAGGTTAGACATTCATTTATTAAGAGATAATGTATATATTCATGTATGAAATATTATTTGTTCATTACCATTCAAGAATTTGAAAGATTTGATATGTTTGAATGTATTTTGTGCATGTCTTTTTAGTTTTCGTTCCTTCAATCCCTAATTAATAATTAATAATATAAATAATATTTAATCACTTTTAATATAAGAATACATACGGTCTTTGCATGAAATATAAAAATGAGTAATGATGTTTGTTTTTGTTGTTGCTGTATAGTTAATTATAATAGTTATAATATATGTTAACTATTACATAGACCCATTTGGATATGAAAGGTCATAGGTTAGACATTCATTTATTAAGAGATATTGTATACATTCATGTATGGAAGATTATTTGTTCATAATCATTCAAGAATTTGAAAGATTTGATATGTTTGAATGTATTTTGTGTATGTCTTTTTAGTTTTCGTTCCTTCAACTCCCTAATTAATAATTACTAATATAAACTATTTTTAATCACTTTTAATATAAGAATATGTACGGTCTTTGCATGAGATATAAATATGAGAAATGATGTTTGTTTTTGTTGTTGTCGTATTTCAACTCTTACTTTCATTTGCGTGATATTTTTGATTGATTTTGTTAATGAAAATTGGTGGGCTTCATTAATATTGTCATGTTTATATTTCTTGCAGCTACCTATGTGGATGCTTTTGAGATTATTGTTGTTCAAAGTTGTAAGATTCATTGTTTTATACTTTGTTTCTTTAAGTTTCCATTTTTGTTTATGATTTTTTTTAATATTACATATATAACTTTTGTTGGTTGTTACTAATTCTTCTTTATCTATTTGCAGAAACCTTGATACATTCTTCCTTCATTTGACTTGAATTTAGACTTCAAATTTGAAGTAATAAAAATCTGCCCATGAAGCACTATTAAGGGCTACTGTGACTTGCAAAAATTATAGTAAAATAAATACATGGAAATTTTGAGATTTGTAAATTGCAATCTCTTCTTAACCCATGAAAGTATGCTCATGGATATTCACATGATTTTATGTATATTATAATATTTATTTTAACCCATCTCGCATGACCATAAAATCTGTCAAAATGTGTTTCAATTTCAAGACTTAAATGTTTTCATGTGTTTAATTGACCAAAACTAATTTTCTGAAGTTGAAAACTTTTAGATTCATGTATTTTTATGTTATGTACAACTTTCATGTTTGAGTTTTTCCATTTGAGTTCGTTTTCATGATTGAATTTGTCAATCTTTTACTAATGTGTTTTATTGCCAGCAACTAAAAATACTAATTGATGAGTGAGAGAAGTCAATCATCTATAAATTAAAATTTAATTCGTAATAATAATAATTCATCTTTATAATCAAATATCAATATTCATAATAAATACAAATTATGTAAACAAAAGCTAAAAAAAATTAACACAATTCCCTTAAATTTATAAGTAAACGTCTTAATTCATATACAATATACTTATATTACAAAAAAATATTATGTAACTTTATTAAATAAAAACAAAAAAACAAAATATAAAAAATTGGCAAATTAGTTTTCCGTGCAAAGCACGGGTTACCCACTAGTAATATAAGTAAATTAACTTACCTCACATGTTGTTAGCCTATATATCTCACATTTGCTAAATAACTAAACATACACTGATGTATACAATTGAGATACTACTCATTCTCACCAATTGGTTATAACGTATGCAATATAGACTACTATCGGTCTGATTCAGTTCAAGTCCATGCTCACCATTTGGGTCTCTTTGTACTTCACACCCAATTCTATTTATAAGATGGTATAGAGTGGGTCGATATATAGACTCCGCCATACCACTCTTTCACTACTTCTACATGGATCATCTACTTCTACAAGGTCCATTATCTCTTATAAGCTACAACGTTCATGACTCCACGTGATCGACCCTCGACCTTCTCTCTTGGTTACACATGAGGGGGGCGTTTTAGACTAGATATCTCATATCTCCTAAATAACTAAACATAGACCGATATATAAACTTGAGGGAATAATCCATTTATCACCAATTGTTTTTAATGTGTGACCTCTAATATAGTGTACTTTCGATTCAATCCAATTTGAGCCCATGACAACACCAACGTCTTTATCTTTCCTCCCCCTTATCGCCTTTCCTCCCCCTATTCGTCCCTTGACCTCCTCTCCCTCTCCGTGTTTTCCCCTCTCCTTGCCCTTTGTGTGTCCCTCGTCGATGTAATCCGGTCCAAGAAATATTTGACAAAGTTAAATATATTAATTATTTTTATATTTTAATTAGTATTTTAGGATTTAATTTGTTTTAGTTTATATTTTATTTCTTATTTTCGTCATTAATTTTA
Organism: Adenophora triphylla var. japonica; assembly: GCA_022495995.1. Taxonomy (NCBI): domain Eukaryota; kingdom Viridiplantae; phylum Streptophyta; class Magnoliopsida; order Asterales; family Campanulaceae; genus Adenophora; species Adenophora triphylla. Next base: position 19,744 of record JAFEMH010008348.1, on the reverse strand, counting down.
ATAGGTTGATTAGAGATGATTTTAGAGTAGATTTTGAGGAGATTTACTAGTTTTTGAGTCCTATTAAGTTACCATATAGGTTAGGAGTAATTCTAGAATGTTTAGGAGTGTTTTTTAGGTTTTATGGGCACTAAAAAATAGGCCTAAGGTTGTAATCCGAATTTAGACCTTTTTATCAATTGAATTCAGTTTGCATCTTGCAAACACCCTTGGTCAATTCTATTGGCTTGCAGAAGATCTTCCTTGGAAGTTCTTGTTATCTAAGGAATTGAGATTCCTTGCAGAAGGTTTTGATTTCGATCAGGCCTTGGTTACTATTTCGCTGCGTTACTTTACATCAGTTGGTATCAGAAATCGGATGATCTTAGGGTTCTCTGACGAAGTGATGGCTAACGATGGAGAAAATAACAAATATGTTGTTATTGACGGGCTCAGTGATCGTTTGATTCATGCTAATCAACAGGCGAAATATTTTTTTTTCAAAAGAGGAGGAACTTTTAAAGGAGGCCAACTTTCACCATGACTTTTTTCTTCATTATGAATCCCTTCTTGTAAGCGGCCGACTTCCGCCAAGAAAACGGTTCATAGTGGATGTGCATAGAGAGTATAGGGATAAAGTTTGGGCGAAATCTGATTTGTATTATTCACAAGCATGTTTTTATTCCAGGTGATTTCGACGATTGGAGGCGAAATTATCCGTTGAGATTAGGCGTGTGGATGAAGTCAAATCAACTTCAGACCCAAAAATTTTGAACGAAGATTTCAAGGGAGAGGAGGTTATTTGTGAGTTCAAAGAAGATTTGAGCATTGTTTAGGTTTGTGGTGATATTATTACATCAAATATTATAGTACTTGATAATGTCCTAGTTGAATTCAAGGAGAAAGAAGAGGTTGGTATTGATTGTTCAAAACCTCCAATTTTTGATGAAAATTTGGGTGTTGTTCACAGCAAGGAAGAAGTTATTTTTGAAAATTTATTGATCATTGTTGATCAAGGGGAGGAAGTGGCGGAAGATCAACACAAGGAGGATGGGATGGATGGAATAATTTTATATCCGGAAGAGATCATCATACGTCAATGTGTGCTTAAAAAGAAGATTTATTCGAAATATATTTTTAAGTGGGACGGCACTTTCCAAACATCGGATGAGAACTCGGGGTCGAGTTCTTTTGAAGAGTGGATGAATGATGTAATCCGGTCCAAGAAATATTTGACGAAGTCAAATATATTAATTATTTTTATATTTTAATTAGTATTTTAGGATTTAATTTGTTTTAGTTTATATTTTATTTCTTATTTTCGTCATTAATTTTAATAGGTTGATTAGAGATGATTTTAGAGTAGATTTTGAAGAGATTTACTAGTTTTTGAGTCATATTAAGCTACCATATAGGTTAGGAGTAATTCTAGAAGGTTTAGGAGTATTTTTTAGGTTTTATGGGCACTATAAAATAGGCCTAAAGTTGTAATCCAAATTTAGACCTTTTTATCAATTGAATTCAGTTTGCATCTTGCAAAAACCCTTGGTCAATTCTATTTGCTGGGATTTTGGGGTTACAAACGCAGCGGAAAATAATTTATACAACAACAAAATCATAGCCCTAAGATCCGTCTAGCATGAACAGATTAGAAATATATATGAAATAGAATTTACATACCTTGAATGCGATTTGTTAAGCTTGAATTCGAATCTGAAAATCGAATCTCAAAACCGAATCTCAAAACCGTTGATAAAGGTTTTGATCTTCTCCTTGTTCTTTACCTTGTGAAGAATCGATGATTGAAGGCTTCAAGCTTTTGGTGATTAACTTATCACCCTCTATCGGTAATCCACACTCGAACGGACCAAGAACGCTTCATGATTGATTGCTAGATGATCCCAATTATTGAAAACGTTTTTCAATAATCAATAGCTAAAAGGTGTTTGATCTTTGATACTTAATCTAGATCCCAATTTTAGTGTTTCATAAACCCTAAAATCCTTGTGTTTTTGGCTAATCAAAGGGTGTTCTATTTATACCAAATATAAATCCCTAACTATTAGGGAAAGAATCCATGTCAAAAACCAAAACCTAAGCAGCCAAGGAAAAGCAGTACGGACAGATTTTGGCCGCTGGCACGACTCGTCCCCAAGGGCAAGACTCGTGCCTTATGGCCAAGTCTGTCGCACGACATAGCGAGCCAGTGGCAAGTTGTATCGCACGACATAACAAGCCAGTTCACTAGTTCCTCAGATCAAAGGGCACGAGTCGTGAGCAAAACTCGTCCCTAAATGACTGCTCACTGATTCTGTCGTCCCTTCACAAGGCACGACTTGGGCCAATAGGGCACGACTCGTCCCCTCAAGCACTAGCCATGCCAGAGTCGTCCCTAGAGCCCAGAATTCACCTTTTTAGCCATTTTTAATCCGTTCTTTTGTGTGTGACCCTTTAATAATTATATTTTATGTTGGTAGTAAGTTGAAACATCAACCTCACAAGACATAAGTGACTTCTAGCAAATCATTATGTCCACCCAATTAAATATAACATCAAAGCTTGATTCCTTGATAATCAAATGTTACAATCCCTTTGTCCACGATATCCAATTGAACATGAGTCATGGTCTATGTCAACTCATTCCGTTCAATGCTTTCTCGATCTCGAATATGTTGATAATCCAAATGCCTTTGATCTCTATCAAATCACTTGAGTGTGGCCACACATTTCATCAACATCATTCATCGAGGGGCCCAAACAAACATCTCTCTTCATAAGAGGGACAAATCCCATCTTGACTTATCATTCTTCCCTACATGAATCCAATCGTGCTAACATAGCCCTTATTGCTATCCGATTAAAGATAGTGTTAGACTATATTAAACGCAACGTTCATCATGTGGAAGACGATGATAATCTCGGGTACTAAGGATTCCAATGACATGACTATCATGAGATTTAATCATGACAACAGACCATGTCATAAATCTCATAAGTAGGTCAAATCCAGTACTTGTTCTCTAGCAAGTACCCATAAGTGTAATGTGCATCTCCATGCATATAATCATCTCCATGATTATCCATTACCTACTTATACTAGTTGTTCACAACAACTAGGGACGCAGTTCAATATAATAAACATGCAAAACATATAATGAACCAAATAAACATGCTCTATAATAAATGATAAAGATGATACATAACGGTTCAAGTTAAACATAACTACAGCCTAGGGCATTACACCAACAATCTCCCACTTGCACTAGACTCCATCTATGTATCTAATACCCATGGACCTCACATGGCCATCATGCTTTTCTTGTGCGGGGGCTTCGTAAGCGGATCCCCAATGTTATCATCGGTTGATACTTTGCCTATCTTAACGTCTCCCCAATCAATGAACTCTCGAATGAGATGGAAACGTCTAAGTATATGTTTGGATCTCTGGTGTGACCTTGGTTCCTTTGCTTGCACAATGGCACCATTGTTGTCACAATAAAGTTCCACCATATTAGTGATACTTGGAACAACTTTCAAGTCACTAATGAACTTCTTGATCCAAACTGCCGCCTTAGCGGCATCGGATGCCGCTATATATTTGGCCTCAGTAGTAGAATCGGCAATAGTACTCTGCTTGGAACTCTTCCAACATATCGCACCTCCGTTAAGCATAAACACAAATCCCGACTGCAATCGGAAATCATCCTTGTCGGTTTGGAAGCTAGCATCTGTGTAACCTCTTACAACAAGATCTTCTTCCATCCCTCCAAATACCAAGAACGCATCCTTAGTCCTTCTTAAGTACTTTAGGATCGTCTTGACTGCCATCCAATGGTTCTCACCCGGATCAGATTGGTAACGACTTGTCATGCTCAAAGCATACGAGACGTCAGGTCTGGTACAAATCATAGCGTACATGATAGAACCAATATCCGAAGCGTATGAAATATCATTCATCCTCTTTCGCTCATCAGTTGTCTTAGGACATTGAGTCTTACTAAGAGTAACACCATGACCCATTAGCAAGTTTCCTCTCTTAGAATTTTCCATTTTGAATCTTCTAAGAACCTTGTCAATGTAGGTACTTTGACTCAAACCAATTATCCTCTTTGATCTATCTCTATAGATCTTGATACCAAGGATGTAAGCGGCTTCGCCCATATTTTTCATTGAGAAACACTTCCCTAACCAAGACTTGACAGTCTCAAGTGCAGGAATGTCATTTCCAATGAGTAAGATATCATCGACATACAATAAGAGAAATAGCACAACGCTCCCACTGAATTTCATGTATACACAAGGTTCATCTTCGTTCTTGATAAAACCAAACTCTTTGATTTTCTCATCTAACCGAAGATTCCAGCTCCTAGAAGCTTGCTTCAATCCATAAATGGATCTTTGCAACTTGCACACCTTGTTAGAATTTCGTGGATCTACAAAACCTTCAGGTTGTGTCATATACACATCCTCAAGCAGTTTTCCATTAAGGAAAGCGGTTTTGACATCCATTTTCCATATCTCATAGTCATAATACGCAGCTATGGCAATCAAAATTCTAACAGACTTAAGCATGGCAACAGGCGATAAGGTTTCATCATAGTCAACACCATGAGTTTGCCTATATCCCTTTGCTACAAGCCTAGCCTTATAGGTATGCACCTTCCCATCCATGTCAGTCTTCTTCTTGAAGACCCACTTGCACCCTATGGTTTTTACTCCTTCGGGTGACTCAATCAAGTTCCAAACTTGATTATCTGACATGGATTGCAATTCGGATTTCATGGCTTCCAACCATTTATCCGAATCGGGATCGGACATCGCCTCTTGATAGGAAGTAGGGTTTTCATTCTCAATGACTTTCACTTCATTACTTTTTGACACGAGAAATCCATATCTCTCAGGTGTGGATCATAACCTATCCGATCTACGATGGACTTGTGGATCTTGAACCGGTTCCACAACTTCTTGTGGAGTTGATTCAGTCTCTACTATCGGTTCCATGTTATTTTCGGGTTCTTGAACTTCTTCACGATCAATTTTACTCCCACTAGATGCTTTATTGAGAAACTGTTTCTCAAGAAAAGTACCATATTGAGCAACAAACACTTTGTTCTCAACGCGGTTGTAAAAGTAATACCCTTTGGTTTCCTTAGGGTAACCAACAAAAATAACCTTGTCAGATTTAGGTGCTAACTTAGTAGAGACATGTCTCTTCACATAAGCTTCGCAACCCCAAATCTTCATGAAAGACAAATTAGGTTTTCTTCCATGCCACATCTCATGTGGGGTCATAGGAGCCAATTTAGTAGGGACTTTGTTCAGTGTGAATGCATCAGTCTCTAATGCATGTCCCCAAAAGGATATAGGAAGGTCTACATGACTCATCATCGAACGAACCATAACTAATAGGGTTCTATTCCTCCTCTCGGAAACACCATTCCATTGTGGCGTTCCGGGTGGAGTCAACTCTAAAACAATTCCACAGTTTTTAAGATGATTGTCAAACTCTTGGCTCAAATACTCACCACCACGATCGAATCAAAGTGCTTTAATTGTTTTGCCAAGTTGATTTTGTACTTCATTTTGAAATGTTCTAAACATCTCAAACGATTCACTCTTTGACTTCATTAGATAGACATAGCCATATCTAGATAAGTCATCGGTGAATGTAATGAAATATCGAAATCCTCCCCTAGCAATGCTGCTCATTGGTCTGCATACATCAGTATGTATTAAGCCCAATAAGTCACTAGCCCTTTCACTACTCTTAGTGTAGGGTGGTTTGGTCATTTTACCCAATAAACAAGATTCGCATATCTCATATGATTCATAATCATGTGAGTCTAACATTCCATCTTTGTGGAGTTTAGAAATGCGTTTCTCGTTTATATGACCAAGCCGGCAATGCCACATGAACGAGTTGTTCACGTCATTCGGTTTACACTTCTTGTCCACATGATAAACATTTTCAACACTATTTTGTTTCTAATCAACATCAAGAACATAAAGGCCATTAAATGAATTTGCAATACCATAAAGCATATCATTTAAATAAATACTCCCTCCGTCCCGGCCGAAGTGTCCGAAAAGGACAATTGCACGAGAATTAAGAAAAGTGAGGTAAGAAAGAGAAAAGTTTAAATGTTGTGAGTATGAAAAATTAAATAGGAGAGAGAATGAGTGGGAGGAATAGTTAGGAGAGAAAATGTTGTGAGTGTAAAAGTAAAGTAGGAGAGAGAATGAGTGGGTGGAATAGTTAAAAAACTTTCCTTTTTTGGGTATGGGACATTTTAAATGGACGCCCAAAATAGAAACTTGGGACACTTCGGCCGGGACGGAGGGAGTATAAAACTTCTTATTCGCAATAAGAAAATTATATCCCTCATTATCCAAACAAGAAACAGAAATAATATTCCTACTCAAATCCGGAACATAGTACCAATTGTTCAAAACAAGTAATAAGCCACTAGGTAAAGTTACATCATATGTCCCTACGGCTAATGCAGCAACTCTTGCTCCATTCCCAACACGCAGGTCAACTTCACCTTGTTTGAGTAGCTTCCTATTTCTCAGTTCCTGCACATTTAAACAAATGTGAGATCCACATCCGGTATCTAATACCCATGAACTAGAAATAGAAAGAAAAATATCTATCATATAGATACCTGAAGCAGCAGCAATCGTATTGCCCTTCTTAGCCTTTAAGCCTTCCTTGTAAGCCTTGCAGTTACGCTTCCAATGTCCAACCTCTTGGCAATGGTAGCAAACCGCATCCTTTTGAGATGCCTTGGGAGCCTCTCCGGCAATGGCAACCTTTGCCTTAGGCTTAGCAACACTTGCTTTACATTTGCCATCCTTCTTGAACCCTTTGCCTTTGTTAACCATTAACACAGTATCGGTTTTAGGCTTCTTGATATTCATCTCTGCGGTCTTAAGCATCGCATGCAATTCCGAGAGATTCTTATCCATGCCACTCATGTGATAATGCATAATAAAATGACTATAACTTTCAGGCAATGAATTCAATATCAAATCCGTGGCGAGTTCCAAACTCAACGGATTTCCAAGCCGTTCGAGACGCTCAATGTAACCCTTCATCTTAAGGACATGAGCTCCCACCGATTGCCCTTCTTGCATCTTGCATGCAGTCAGGGACTTAACCACATCATACCTCTCGTTTCTTGCTTGCACTTGGAACATTTCCTTTAAGCGCTCAGCAAGATCAAATGCTACATCTATATGCTCAAGGTCCTTCTGAAGAGCCTTAGACATAGTTGAAATTACCCGGATCCGAGAGGCAGCGCAATCGCGCCCCGGCATCTGGCATCATTTCGTTTTTTGTGAGTTGGGAGCGTGTCTCGCCGTTTTGTTTTCGCATTTGTAGAGTCGCCACGCCGTTTTTATTATTAAGCCCAAAACATTGAAAAAGGGCATCAGTTTAAAAATGATAATAAACTGTTTTTGTGTGATGAGATTTTGAGTTCGAAGGTCAGATGACTCCTCGAGAAGAGAATATTAGAATCTTAGAGCTCACCCGAGTCGCCTCGTAAAAACGAGTCTTTCGGATACCCCTAATATCCTTTAAAATGTTGTATGTGTGTGTGTGCTTTTAAAAATGCATGCTGTATCGGATGTCTACATTGTGTACTATGTATTGAAATGCATTGAAATAGTGTAGGAAGGAAGCCTTACCAATGTTGGTTCGTGTTTGTCTTCCGCTGAGGAATAGTGTTTGAGGTCGGAGTAGCGTTCCGATACGGATCGGGATTGCTTCGGGAGATGCCGGTTGTCTGCGGACAGAGTTTCGGCGTGAGTTGAGATTGCGGGCTGTGTTCGGGCAGAGGTTCGGCGTGCGTGGGGATTGTCGGGATCACTCGGGCAGAGGTTCGGCGTGCGTTGGAATCGTCGGCTGGATTCGGGCAGAGGTTCGGCATGGTTTGGAATTGCTGGTTTGACTCGGAAAGAGCCGGGACGCCTCGGGAAAGACCAGGCAAGGCCTCGAAGTACCACGAGGGGCCTCAAAGTACCTCGAGAGTGCCTCGGGGCAGCGCGGGAGCGTCGCGGGAGCGCTCGGAAAGGCTTCGAAGCACCACAAGGGAGCTCGGAAGGCCTCAGAAGGATCCGAAAGGGGCCGGGAGTGCCCCAAAGGGTCTTAGAGGGGAGCCTGAAGGCTTAGGGAGGAAGAGAGAAGTGGGAGAGGTGTCTGAAATGAGGAGGGGGAGCCCTCTATTTATAGTAGGAGAAAATTGCAAAGAGGTCCGTACGGACCTCCTTGGTTATCCAGAATTTTAGTTTTCCTCGATTTGAGGGAATATGTGATGATGGTGAATATTCTGAAATCATGATGTCCCCTGAGCAATAAGGTCCGTACGGACCATCTTGACATGCAAAGAGGTCCGTACGGACCAACTAAGCATGAGGGTAATCATTTTCCCCGGGATTTGAGGGAATATTGTGGACTTTAAGGGGATTCAGTAATTATGAAAACAAAGAGGTCCGTACGGACCATTATTGCTTTTTCAATTTCCTGAAAATTTCCAAAAGGTCCTTTTGTCCCTTTTTATCCCAGAAAGGCTCCTCCCTTGGTTTGGCTGGGGGTTTTGAGAGGGTTTTGAGTGCCAGAGGTCTTCGAGACTGCATGGATGAGTCTGCGGTGTTTCCCGTGTACTTGAAAGGGGGTGATCCAGATTGGGGTACTTACAGAAGCCCCTCGACGACGTCACTTATGAAAGAAGTGGGGTCGTCGATAAGATAAGGGTCCTAATCTGGATCGCGTGCTGGGAGATAAAGTGACCGTGGGGGTCAATGTGAGGACGTGGCGGTGTCTTATTGTGTGACCGTTTAGGTCAGTTGGCTGGACCCTGTGATAGGATTCCTACGTATCCCTGGCGGGAATCAAGCCTGACCGTAGTTCGGGTGTGGGGTGAATGTTTGTGGTGCACGAGGACGGAAAGGGTCCTCTGACTGAAACTGTGTGTGTGGACGTGGTGGTGTCCTGTGAGTGACCGCATAGGTCGATAGCGAGGACGTGGTGGTGTCCTGGGTGACCGCATGGGTCGATGGCTGGACCCTGTGATAGGATTCCTACGTATCCCTAGCGGGAATCAAGCCTGGTCGTAGTTCAGAGGTGGTGAATCCGTGAGTGTATGTGGGCGTGGTGGTGCCCTGAAGTGTCGTGTGACCGCCGAGGTTGGTGATAAGGACGGGGTGGTGTCCTAAGATGTGGTGACCGCCGAGGTCAATTGTGAGGACGTGGTAGTGTCCTGGGATGAAAATTTTACGATTTTCCTAATCGGGTGGTTTAAGGCCTTCCGGGCCGGAGATAGTGATTTGGGAGGTTTATACGGTCTTCCGGACCGAGTGGTTTAAAGCCTTCCGGGCTGGAGATAGTGATGTGGGAGGTTTATACGGTCTTCCGGACCGGGTGGTTTAAAGCCTTCCGGGCTGGAGATAGTGATGTGGGAGGTTTATACGGTCTTCCGGACCGAGTGGTTTAAAGCCTTCCGGGCTGGAGATAGTGATGTGGGAGGTTTATACGGTCTTCCGGACCGAGTGGTTTAAAGCCTTCCGGGCTGGAGATAGGTAGGAGGACTTGAATCGTCTTCCGGTTGCAGTTGGGGCTATGCGTGAGGACTTTGAATCGTCTTCTGGCTGCGGTTGGTGCCATGCGTGAGGACTTTGAATCATCTTCTGGTGGTGTTTGGTGCCATGCGTGAGGACTTTGAATCGTCTTCTGGCTGTGGTTGGTGCCATGCGTGAGGACTTTGAATTGTCTTATGGCTGCGGTTTGCGTCATGCGTGAGGACTTTGAATTGTCTTCTGGCTGTGGTTGGTGCCATGCGTGAGGACTTGAGTCATCTTCTGGCTGTGTTTGGTGCTTTGCGTGAGGACTTGAGTCGTCTTCTGGCTGCGGTTCGTGGAGGCAGGGCTGCCTTGTGCTTTGATTGCGAGAGGTGTAGATGCCTCCTGCTTTGTCTGCTGAGGAGAAGTTGGACTTACGATGACTGCCGGTGTTCATCCGTTGGGGATTATCGTGGCCTTGTAAGGGCTTGCAAGGATTCCCTTCTTGACTTGCTGGGGAAGGAGCTCGGGCTTACTTTGAAGGCCGGTGTTTATCTGCTGGGGATATGTGGCCTTGTAGGGGCTTTTTCCGCTGAGAAAGTGTCTTCGGACCTGTTTTGAGGGCCGGTGCTTGAGTTGCCGTTGAGCGTTTTGGAGGCGTCTTGTGCCTTGATATTTGTGCTGGGAGGTGCTGGCTCCTTCTTGCGCTTGTTTTGCCGTTGAGTGGGCGAAGTCCGGGCTTACATTGACGGCCGGTGGTTGAAATGCCGTTGAGTGGGCGAGGACCGGTCTTACACTGACGGCCGGTGGTTGAATTGCCGTTGAGTGGGCGAGGACCGGTCTTACACTGACGGCCTGTGGTTGAATTGCCGTTGAGTGGGCGAGGACCGGTCTTACACTGACGGCCGGTGGTTGAATTATCGTTGAGTGGGCGAGACCGGTCTTACACCGATCGCCGGTGGTTGAATTGCCGCTGAGTGGGCGAGACCGGTCTTACACTGACGGCCGGTGGTTGAATTGCCGTTGAGTGGGCGAGGACCGGTCTTACACTGACGGCCGGTGGTTGAATTGCCGTTGAGTGGGCGAGGACCGGTCTTACACTGACGGCCGGTGGTTGAATTGCCGTTGAGTGGGCGAGGACCGGTCTTACACTGACGGCCGGTGGTCAATTGCCGTTGAGCTGGGCGAGGACCGGTCTTACACTGACGGCCGGTGGTTGAATTGAAGGGTTAGGGACCATACTGCACTTGGATTTGCTGAAATAGGCCTTAGGACAGCCAGGGGAAAAGATTATAAGGGCAGGAAAGTAATTTGGCCCTCCCTTGCAAGAAGGTCCGTACGGACCAACCTGGGATGCAAAGAGGTCCGTACGGACCATGTTGGTTTTTTACAATTCCCAGATTTTGACTGGGTTTAAATGCTGGAGCCCTTCCCCATTCCTTCTTCTTCCGTGCGTGAACCAGAGAGAGAGAGAAGGAGAGAAAAACCTCCATTGTTAACCAAAATCCTCCATTTTTTGCTTGAATTGCTCGCAATGGCGGAAGGATCTCGAAGGGGTCGTCGACAACGCAGTCAAGAAGCGGTCGAGCAAAGGATGGAGCTCCAAAGGAATTGGATCTCTTTTGCTCCATCTTCGAAGAATCCGGATGTATTGTATCCGAATCCGGAGGTGCACAATCGTCGCTCTAGGAACGTCGGGGAGGTAAGAAATCCGTCTCGTTTTGATTCCTTGCTTGAGATTTTGAATGCTAAAACTAGATTTTAGTTTTTCGCATATTGAGGCTCTTGTTATTTGCCATGCCTTTTGTAAAATTCTTGATGAATTGTTGAAAATGGACATGTAAAAATTGTGGGTATGTGTATTTTGTGCAGAAATGTGTAGATTAGCTCTTATTTGTGAAATAAAGTGCCTCTCTAATGAAATGCATGCTTTGGTGTTTTGTACCTAATGCTATTTCTGTATGTACATTGTGAGAAAATTTGTCGTGTAGTGACAAATTTTGTGAAAAAATGTGACATGTGCCGTGTTTTGTGACGGGTTTTGTCTGAAAGTGTGTGCCGTGTAGGGACGGATTTTTCTTTTGAAAATGTGTCATGCAGTGTGTGCCGTGTTTTTGGGTGACGGACTTTGTGGGGAAAATATGTGCAATATGTGCCGTGTTTTGTGACGGGTTATTTTGAAAATGTGTCGTGTAGAGCTTAATCCCTCTTTTGAGAAAATGTGTACAGTGTGTGCCGTGTTTTCGTGACGGACTGCTTGGGGAAAATTATATGCATGTGAAAATTATGTGCAATATGTGCCGTGTTGGGACGGACTTTTGTGCTTTTATTTTGTATTAAGTACTGTGATTGACGTACCTTTGCATCGTGTTTACCCCGGGATGAGGGGATGCCGGGCCGGGAAAGCCAAGAAGATGAAGACCCGGGATCACTGAGGTCGCGGTAGAGCCGTGGCGCAGATGCCCGACTTTTCGTGGATGGCGGGGCCGAGCCCCGTGAGGTCGGGTTCATGCTTCGGCACAGGTGTGTTTGTAGAGAACCTGGCTGGGGTTTCTGACACGAGGAAGAACAAGATCATCTTCCTTGGCCTTTCTGAGTATTGGTGGGATACCACCCACACCTTCCATCTGAGCTGGGGAGAGGTGACGGTGATGCCTACCGACTTTGCTGCGATCACCGGGCTTTCCTTCAAAGGAGTGCCCGTGCGGTGGAGAGATAGGATAGCTGAGGATGTGCTGACTGAGCTGCTGGGCTTCGCGCCTGTTCCTCGCAGGGGTCTCGGCATGTTGTACAATGATGTTGAGATGAGGATCACGGCCAAGACGGGGGCTCATGTTCTGGGTACGGCTTTGGGTGACGGCGAAAGTACTCGGGCGCGCTCCTTTGTGGTTTGCACTCTCCGAGACTTTGTTCTCGAACCACGCGACCGCGGCTCCTTTTTGCTCATGGAGAGCTTGATTGATCCGGGAGAGGGTTTGTGATATCGCTGGGGGCGAGGCAGTGCTTGGCCGAGCTCTACTTCTCTTTGGACCGGTTTAGCCTGGGTGGCGATTCTTTGGCCTGTTTTGACTTTGCTTTGGAGGTATGAGTTTATTGTCGTTTTTGATTTGAAGCAACTTGTCGTTTCTCCGTTTTCTTTTGCAGACCGAGCCTTTTCTCGCTTTTGTCGCAGTGTGGTTCTATGAGATTTTCCAAAGCTTCCCGTAGGATAGAGATCCCGGGCCGTAGCCGCGTATCCCGCTATGCTAGCCGGGCTCGCTCGGCCAGTGAGGAGGAGGACCACAGTGAGGAAGCTCACCATCGCCTATGGGATGTGCAGAGCTTCCGGAGAGAGGTAGCCCTGAGGGGTTTGTTTTGTTCCCGTGGCTCTCAGATGAGGCGGATGAGTTTGAGGGGGCTCCTCAGGTGACAAACAAGCAATGGAAGATGCCAAGGGGGCTCGACTTGTGATGTTATGTATCCGGGAGCGGGTCTTCTCGGCGCATGGCCTGTGTGCTTCCCGTGGCTTCGAGGACCCTCCTTTGGGATGCTTGATTCCCGCGATATGGACGTGTTAGACTTTGAGAGGTACCTTGGCGGCGTGCTGGGCGCCGAGGATTTTATTTTGTAATGGAGAGGAGTACGGAGCCTTCGTGAGGAGGAAGTTGAGGACGCCACTGTGTATCAGCGAGGAGAGGGAGGCCGGTCCGCAGTGTTCCCCCAGCAGGTTTCGATGCCGGGGCTGGATTTCACGTATGTCCGTGGGGACGGCTCGCGGAGGAGGGTTTCGTGCTCGTTCCCCGAGCGTACTCGCCGCATACCGAGCTGATCCCGATAGATCGCGAGTGTGCTTACTCTTTTCCATCTTGGCATCTTTTCGTATTTTTCTTTTTGTTGTTGAGTATAACCGTATTGCCGAGCGTTTCTTTGGCTTCTTGCTTGTACGAGTCCCGGGAGAGCCTATGACATGCCGACTCGCCGTTACGTGGCGATGAGGTCCTTCGCGAAGAAGATGGCGTCGAAGATGTCTTGCCGGTCTTCGCGTCGTGTGCCGGCGTACACGCCGATGCCTTCGAGGCATTCTATAGATGTTCCTCCACCGAGAGCCGAGCCGGAGCCACAGCAGGAGGGACCTTCGCGAGGGCGGCATAGCATGGATGCCGGGACGTCTTCGGGAGCTCCGAGGCAAGCGCCCTTTATCGCTCTTCCCTCCGCAGACGCATTGTGGTGAGGGATCCTCGAGCCTTCTTTCTTTGATCCTTTCGTCGGATTTGATCCTTGATTACTTTGAGTGGCAGCTCCGAGGGGGCTCGGTACTCCGACGACGAGGACGTGACTCAGAGCGAGTTCATCGGGATGCCCGACTTCTCTCTGGAGGACCTTGGCGAGGATGATGATGCTGAGGAGTCTGATTAGGATTCATTTGCTTTCCCTCTTTCCATATCTTCTCTTTTTTTTAGCAACAGACATTTATGCGTACCTGTAATAAAACACTTGTATTTGCATGGCAAAAGTATTTCATTTTAAGATGTAATGCCGTTTTGTGATTCCCGGTATTGACCTAGGAATTGTTGCTAGCTTTTTATTATTATTGTGCATGCCACGTGAGCTGAGGGTGCATTTGCGGGTAGTGTATGCTTGCCGGAGAGGGTTTTGGCCAGTGTTTGGGCAATTTGGAGCAAGGTCCTGCTGGGGACAGTGGTTGTTGTACTGTTTGCTAGGGAGGATATTGTCCCGTTGGTGCTGGGGGAGACTCTTCATGGTATTGATCGTCTGGCGACTGGGGATCGATTCATGAGAGGGGGAAGCCCCGCTTTGCTCACCTTGTGGCTGCGAGAGAGACTTCAGGCCATGCCCGAGGCTCCGACGTTGTTTAGTCCGTGGTCATTTGCTCAGCGACCTCTTGTGTTGGATATGGATCAGTCCGCCTGGGAGAGATGGATGGCACAGCTTGGTACACATCAGATCCGCTGGTGGGTTCCACACTGGGGATTGAGACTAGGAGGGTCTTTCAGAAGGGTCCTGTCGTCGTAGTTCCAGGTTTGTCTTGGTCCTCCTTCTATATTCCGTCGCTTGTTTCCCTGGCGGTTTGGGGGCAAGCAGAGCCTTTGTTGGGTACAGGGATGACCTTGCTATCGCAGAGATATTTCCTCTTTGTATGGCAGCTCCAGTGCTTTCTTGTATTTTCTCGAGGGTATGGAAGTATTCCGCTTCTCTCCTCTGTGGTGCTCCTTAGGGACGTCGGGAGAGTGTCGTATTGACGACTTAGTACTTGGCCCGGTATGAGCAGCAGGCAAGGTGGCCCCTCTGGCTTGGAGAGCAAAAGGTGCGTGGAGCTATTCTGGGACCCGGTTGTCGTAGTAGCTATTGCCTTAGGAGTGCCAATGCCTGGTCTGACCCTTTGGATGTGATGGGAGACACTTTGTTTGATTACGAGACTAGAGTTGACCGACTGACGGGGAGAGGTCCTCTTTTGCAGACTCGCAGGGAGGAGATCCGAGCCGAAGCACGGGCGAATGAAGCCCTGAGAGCTGCTGGATTGTTTGACTTTACGGGGAGGACCCCAGATCTCGGACTGAGAGACGCAGAGTTGGTTCACGTGGAGCGAAAGAAGACTTGCCGGGGACGAGGGAAGAAAGGGAAGAATGGCGAGGGGACAAGCGCAGAAGGCGCGGAATGACCTCCTAGGTATCCATTCATTGCATTGCAAACACATTATTTGTTAAATGTATTAAGCTGTCTTTTAGCATGTTGTGAACTTGAGAGTAGACCGTGCTTGAACTCATCAAGAAATGTTGTAACCGTTAGTGATTTGTGATTTACTTTTAAAGCTTTATTGAGACGCAAGATCTCTTGTTTGCTTTTGTGTCTTTTGTGAACCTTGGCGGCGTCCATCCTTGGACTTTTCTGTTGCATTTGCGGACTGAAGCGGCCTGGGCCCTGACGGCAATCCCTTTTGCTGGGGCTCTGTGTTCGGGAGGTTGAATGATCCCCTGACAAGTCGTTTTGACGGTCTTTTCCGTAGCTTCCTTGCCTCTTGTTGGCGTCGGGCTCTTGACCTCATTTTTTTTTTGTAGCTTCTGCTTGAGCTTCTTTTTTTTTATTTTTTTTTGTGAGCCCTTGCTCGAGCTCTCTTTTTTTATATTTTTTTTATGAGCCCTTGCTCGAGCTCTTTTTTTTTTCGAAGCGCGTGAAGGCGAAGATAAGCCCCTGGCTTGGAAGCAGACATGAGTCAGTCGTTTGATGCTGAGTGACCTTTGGATGTCCTTTGATGTTGCCGATGTCGTTTGACTTGGTCAAGGTGATGGTGGGGGCATGCTCCCGGAAAGTGTGTAGTTTGATGGAGGTCTTGATCGACATTCAAACTTTTGACTTTTTTTGTGTATTTTTAGACCGAACCAATTAAGGTTGCCTACGTTCCCCCGGACTAGAGGGCTCAGGTCTGCGTAGTTCGACACTACATGGAGTGCCAAGAGATGCACAGTTGTTCTTCTTTAGGCGAAGTATCTGCGAAGCTTGCTTCCGTTGACTGGATTCATGAAGGGATTGCCGTCTAGGTCTGTCAGCTTCATGGCTCCTCCGGAGAAGATCTTTTGGACCACGAAAGGACCGATCCACGTTGGTTCCCATTTTCCCAGTGGGTTGGTTCGAGTGGGAGGCTTTTCTTTGAGTACAAGTTCGCCTTCCCTGATGTCTCGGGACTTGACTTTCTTGTCGAAAGCTCTAGCCATTCTGCTTTGGTAGGCTCGGACGTGTTCCATGGCCTTTAGTCGTCGCTCGTCTAGCAGAGCCAACTCGTCATGTCGGCTTCGGAGCCATTCGACTTCGTTGATGTCTTTTTCCAGCAGCACTCGGAGTGAGGGAATTTCCAATTCGATGGGAAGGACTGCTTCCATCCCGTATGTTAGGGCGAATGGGGTTTCTCCCGTGGCTATTCTGACTGATGTTCGGTAGCCCCAAAGTGCAAGGTGCAGCTTCTCGGGCCAATCTCGTCCTCGGGTGGTCATTTTTCGGATGATCCGTTCGAGCGTCTTGTTTGCTGCTTCTACGGCGCCATTTGTTTGTGGCCGATAGGGAGAAGATTTGTGGCGTGTGATCTTGAATTCGGCCAGCAGTCTGTCGCATTCCCCTTCGAAGTGTGAGCCGTTGTCTGATATGACTTCATTCGGGATGCCGTATCGGCAGATGATGTTTTCCTTGAGGAAATGCGCGACCTTCTTTGAGGTGAGTACCTTGTAGGACTTGGCTTCGACCCATTTGGTGAAGTAGTCGATGGCTACTAAGATGAACTCGTGACCGTTGCTGCCTGGCGGAGAGATTTTTCCGATGACGTCAATTCCCCAAGTGGCAAAAGGCCGTGGTGTAGTCATGCAAGAGAGATCGTGAGGAGGTAGATGATTGAGGTTGGAGAACCGTTGACACTTGTCGCAGCTCTTTCTGACGAAGCCATTGCATGCAGCCCCGGGGCTTTCTTACGGAGATGTAGTAGTAGCCCATCCCGAGAATGATTTTGCATCGTGGCTCGGCGTTCATGTGGGGACCACAAGCCCCATTGTGGACTTCTGCTCATGAACTTGCTTGCTTCTTCTTGGCTGATGCAGCGTAGGAGTGGTCCATGGTAGCGTTTCTTGTATAGCATGTCCCCAAGGATGACAAAGTGAGAGGCGAGGCGTTTTAGGGCCATGATGCTCTTGGTTTTGATTCCTTCTCTGTGTTGGCCTTCCTCGTTCATGAAGGTGGCTTCCCCGTTTTGGAGGTATTGAAAGATCTGGTTGTGCTGGAAATGGCGTTGGACTTGCGTCTCTTTGGCTCTTCAGCAATCAATGTTAATCACTATGATTAAAACCTTCTCGGTAGCTTGGGCCCGATTTTTCTCTCTTTTGACAACATGCTTAAAGATGTGCTTAATGTATTGTTCGTTTAATGTGTCTGCTTCTTTATCAAGTGAATCGTTATTAACTGTTTGTGTGTTAGTTAATTTATCAGTTGTTAAAGATGCAATGAGAGGATACTCGGAAAGATCGAAGCATTCATTAAGAGCATACGGGAATACATTATTGGCAATGAGTTCGTAATCTTCTGGCGTGAGGCCATCAGATGACTCGAGAGACTCAAATTCAAAGATAATGGACTCAGGATGGGTTTTGACACTGGACTCTAGGACTCGAGGGGTCAGACCAAGTTGTTCGATCATGTCCTTTTTGCTTGCAGCGGGTCCGGAGAAGGTGGCCCAGTTATTGAGTGGCAATGAGCTTGATAGGAGGCGGGGTTTGAAAGGCTTTGTGTCACCGTCCCCGATCATGGCTATCACAGAGTTATCAGAAACAAAATCGATTAGATCTGGCATCTCGATTTCTTCCTTGAAGAGCAGGTGAAGCAGTGGCTCATTCCAGGCATCGTCTGCGGAGTCTTTTGCTCTTGTCTTGGGCATTGCTAGCTCGAATGCAGATTCGTCCTGCTTGTGGAAGACAGGGGTGTTGACAGAGAGTTTTTCGAGTTCTTCTGCCAAAGAGGGAGTTTTTCCGAACCAAAATTCATTGTGAATAGTGGTGGTCGTGGGTCCCGGCAGAGGTGGTTCGTCGAGAAATGCTCTTCGGACGGGATTTGCCTTGAGGCCTCTGAATCTTGCAATGTTCTGTTGGAGCTTGTCCATGGTTGTCGGCCCGCTTTGTTTGGCGTTGATCAACTCTGTTCCCTTTCCTGGATCTTCTTTCAAGTTGTTATCCTTTTTTATGAAGTACTTGGTCATGTCGAAGCTGTAAGGACGAAGATCGGAGGTTGCGTGCAAGCCTCTTTTGTTATCTGTGGAGCGTTTCCGTGCAGCTCGCTTGTCTTCCGCGATGTGTTCGGGAGTAGGAATGTATCCCAGGCCATGCAGGGTATTCTGTTCTTTGAAATTGATGATTTGTAGGATGCCCTGATGGCGTTTTCCCAAACCGAGCCCCGGGATGTAGTTCATGTGCTTCATCATTTTCATCGGGGGAGGAATCTTGTCCCAAATCAGAGGCAAGTCTATGTGGCACACCTGGGCCTTTGGGCTTTCGATGGTGAACCCTGTTAGCATCATGCCGTCATCATCGTGTTTGATTTCTAAAACCGGGACGCCGTTGGTGTCGGTCTTTTCAGTGACTATGCTGTCGCCGTAGATGATGGTTAGATCTGTTCCTTGGACGAACTTTACGCATTGATGGAGAGTGGATGCCACTCCATTGATCCGGTGTAGCTAAGGGCGTCCCAAAATGGCAAGTGAAGTGTGATCGGGATGTCGATGACTTGGAAGTCCGTCGGACCATTTGTTTTCCGAACCACAGTTCAAGGTGGCTATTCCCAAGATCGGGCGGACGTCGAGTCGTATGCCTTGATTACTCGAGTTGATGGTTTTAGATCGGTTGCTTTGATCCCTAGCAAATCCATCATTTTGGCCGGAAGGACGTTCATGGATGATCCCCCATCTACCAAAACCCGAGGGAGACGGCGCTCGTCAGTTGAATCGTATGTAGAGGTTCGTTGTGGTCGCCCCAAATTTTGGAAGGTCGAGCTCTGTGAAAGTGATGATGTTGCCTTTGTAATTGACGTTGCCGATCATCTCGAACCGCTTCATCAGTGTCACCGTGATGGGAACCACGGTCCGGGCCGTGCTTTCTTCCAACTTGAGCTTGTGCGGGTAAGATGAAGTGAGTAAGGACCAGAGCGAGATGTTAGCCTCGAGTACGCTTGTGTTGAGCTAAAACAGATCTTCACTCGGGTCCAGGGTTTCTTTCTTTGGCGTAGTGGCCCTTTTCGCCTCGTGGCTCGTGTAATGGCCGGCCTTTTGCTCCGCCCGTGGAGGGTTCACTGGGATTTGACCGAACGTGTCGTAACGTTCACCTCGGCTTTACCGCTTTGCTTGCCTCTCCTATCTCGTAATGGGAGAACTCGTTGGTGTAGGCCGATCGCGTATTTCAATTCGTTCACCGTCATAGCTTTTGTGGAGGTATCGACAAGGGCTTTGAGGTCTTCCCAAGGGACGTGTGGGTTGAGTGCATCTGGACCTTCCCGGCCTTCGGTGCAGATTTGGTGCGGATCTCATCCCGGTCGATCATGGAGCGTACGTTGCCGTGGCCTTGTGGGCAGAGCTAGGGCCGGGGAGACTTCTGGAGTAGATGACGTAGTAGTCAAACTTTCCCGAGGGTTCTCCAAGGGTTCCGACTTGTGGGATCACCGACTCATACCTCTTTTTCAGTTT
>JAFEMH010008347.1:0-43211 GCA_022495995.1 Adenophora triphylla var. japonica | reverse complement strand
GTTTACAAAATGTGGAATCTATTACTATACAATGGTCAAGTGAATTAATTGACACCCTTTCTAAATCTGTTTTTAGGCTCTTTTCTGTCCTTTGTATATGGAAACTCAAATTTAATGAAGCAAGTCAATTACCAGCTAGAAAAAGGATGTGCTATACTGATAATTAGTTTTTTGTAGGCATTTGTGCTCATTAAGAGCATTAATTTTAAATTTTTGAAAAATGGTTATTTTTTTTAAATTGGAGTTAAACACAAAAAGAAATTAAAAAAAATTATTAATAATAGAGCTGTGAACTTTGTTTTCTAGGAGCATGGCTTTGGTTAAATGGATTGCTACATAATGATTTATTAGCGTATTCCCGAAAATCAATTATAGTTAGTCGATATTCAAACTAATTGAATAAGAAATATTAAACAGATAACGTTATTAGAAAAGTCAATAGAATATGAAAGGGTACAATGGGACTATTCCATGGATTGTTGAAGGATTACTATCCCCTCAAACACTATAAATATACAATACAAGCAATATGACAAGGCACGTTTCTCTCGGCATCTCTCTTCTCTCTTCAGTGTTGAAAGTTAGGGCGGCACATAAATGATCCATTCTATCAAATAATCAAATGACGTTATCTGCAACTGTAAGTCTCATAGATTCAAAGTATTATTTTATTTTACAATTTAATGGACTTGTATATTTTTTATAAAACTAGCTAACTTTTGTGTTTCTTTTTTAGGATGGAAGAATTATGAGAAAGTTTGAAAGAAAGTTTAGAGAGCCTGACATATATTATATTTCTAATGTATCACTTTTTATAAAACTACTCTTTAATGAAATTTTTCCAATAATATTGGGTAGACTGTTGAGTTCAATTTCCATCTACTAAAGATTTTTTTTTATTATTATTATTATTATTATTTTATTATTATTTTATTATTATTATTATTATTATTATTATTATTATTATTATTATTATTATTATTATTATTATTTTATTATTATTTTGTTATTATTATTATTATTATTTTATTATTATTATTTTATTATTATTTTATTATTATTATTTTGTTATTATTTTGTTATTATTATTATTATTATTTTATTATTATTTTATTATTATTATTATTATTATTATTATTATTATTATTATTTTATTATTATTTTATTATTATTATTTTATTATTATTATTTTGTTATTATTATTATTATTATTATTATTATTATTATTATTTTATTATTATTATTTTTTATTATTATTTTATTATTAATATTATTATTTTATTATTATTTTATTTTTATTATTATTTTATTATTAATATTATTATTTTATTATTATTATTATTATTTTATTATTATTATTATTTTATTATTATTTTATTATTATTATTTTATTATTATTTTGTTATTAATATTATTATTATTATTTTATTATTATTTTATTATTATTATTATTTTATTATTATTATTATTATTATTATTTTATTATTATTTTGTTATTATTATTATTATTTTAATATTATTTTATTATTATTTTTATTATTATTATTATTATTAAAATATTATCCATCCACTTTTTTTACACCATTTTTCGGAAAACAACTTCCTTAGGAAAAATCCGGAAAACGTTTTCCTTAGAAACGGCGGAAAATGTTTTCCGAAAAACATTTTCTCTATTTTCCGGAAAACTACCAAACACCGGAAAATGGGAAAACGTTTTCCGGAAAACAAACATGTTTCGGGGAAAATGGGGAAAACGTTTTCCGAAAAATTACCAAACACCGGAAAATGGGGAAAACGTTTTCCGAAAAACGTTTTCCTCCCATTTTCCTGGAAACAAACGGGGCCTAAGTTCAAAAGCAACATGCAAAAGAAAACAATTTAGGTAATTTATTGGGCTAGAGACCTTCGGGTTATAAGGATTACAAGATCAATGATTATTTGTGGCATGAAGTAAAAAAAGGTATGTATTTAAACTGTTTTTACAATTTGTTGAATAACTAACCAACGTTCTTCCGAATAAAAGTTCAAGTTTATGAGATGATACCTACCTAGTTTTGTGTTTAGCCATCAAGATTTTCATTATTTACCTCATACATTTGCAAGTAATATTGCCCCGTGCAACTTCCACTTGGGGAGGTTCTTGGAGTCATTAACAGGTACCATAATGGTCTATAAAGAATAGAAGACATACATATATACATATATATATATACATATATACATACATATATACATATATATATACATATATATATACATATATATATATATATGTATATATATATATATATGATCAGTATCCCCTTATCTTATGCGTATTGCTTTCTCCAATTGATTTCTACTCATTTGAGGAACAAGTTTGTGTTTGTGGGTCACATTATGTGGTAAATTAATTCAAAATGTGACAGTTGTGTATCTCTCCTAAGTTAAAACAGAATGATGTGAGCTACTTACCTTCTGTATGAAGATGAATGTACATTGTGTATATCATGAGTGTGTTATTGCAGCTTAGATCCAGTTGCCTGAGAACTACAGTAGGATTATACAGTTTGTGAATCTCGTTCTGGATCATTTGCTAGTTAGTAATGATGCACTGATTCCTTATTTTTCATATCAATATTCCTAGAATTATACTATAAATTATGTACACAGATGCTTGCATTTATGAATATTCTGATCTTTTCTTGGATTGAATTAAGCTATCTGTAATCGAATGACAAGTTAAGCTGATTGATTTCTTTTATCAGGTGACCTTTTTTTCTTTATTCTTTCTAGAGCATGAGTGGGAGGTTTGTTTAAGTAATATTTGCATATGTCTGAGTGGCATTTTCTATTCTTAAAATCTGTCATGTATCATATAACCTTGGTCCTTATAGCTGCCCAGGTACATTGGCCTATTATCTTTAACATCACAATATGCACCACTTTCTCCTATGTGTGTCCGATACCTCCACGTTGTTGGCCCCATTGCTAATACAATTGAGTGGTTTCAAATTTCTGATCTCCAATTTTCCTTCGTTAGTGAAACAGTGAATCGATGCCTCGGTGTTCTATTTTATAAAACTCTCTCTATCTCTCTATCTTTCTCCCCCTCTCACTTGTTCGCTTATGGAAACTTACCATTGCATAAAGGGGGCACACTCCTATAGATTGGGAAACCAGGATGAAGGTTGCCCTTGGATCTGCAAAAGGGTTAGCATATTTGCATGAGGACTGTAAGCTCTCAATATAAGTTTCTTCTCTCTCCGTAATAGTCACAATCATAAACTTTTATGTTTCTGATTGAGTTTATTTGAATGTGCTAAAATTGAGGCCGTTCCTTGTTGCAGGTCAACCTAAGATCGTTCATCGTGATATTAAAGTCTTCAAATATTCTTCTTGATGGCGATTTTGAGCCAAAGGTACCCGTACTAATGATGAAACTAAAATTGTCATTTTTAGCAACTGAAGACATTATCTGAACTCAATAAACATCTTTCTCATAACTGGTTTATTGCTATGTGCTCCATTGTAATGAGAAAGTGGCTAGTTGACGTCTCTCATTCAATTGAGAGGCCATGTTGCCAGCGGTTCTACCTGAAACTTCGATACTGGTTGTGAGTTGCATTTGCCTGAATGAAATTAAAATAGCATTTCGTGTGTTGCATGTGCTGAGCACCTGCTTTTTGTTCAATTTATTTTACGTGCATACATTTTCATGTTAAATGTTACAAAAAGGGACAAGACCAAAGGTGAGTGAGCCTATTATCAAAGATTGGTACCCATGTTCAGAAATTGGGATACTTATTGCTGGGGATTGCTTTATCTAGCAGATAATCTCTGATGATCAAAATATATGAGTGTGTCCATGCCTTGTATAGTAGTCTCCTTGAAAGATGCCAAACACAATTCTGGATGGAAAGAGATAAGTTGATTCATCCATTTTGGGCGTGAGGATGTACATATAAAAATATTGAGGTGTAACTGTGTTAGTAAACAATGCTTTACATCATCTTTTTAGAAAATAACCCTTCTAGTCTAGGGTCACATATTATGGCCTCCTGGATTCAGACAAGCCGCAACCTCTATGTCTACACATATCTGCTTTTTGACAAAATATACTCCCTCCGCCCCGAAATGATCTTCCTACTTTTTTGTTGTTAATACGAAGGTATTTTGAGCAATAATTTTAGGTTAATTTAATTACATAATGAACATCTAAAAATTGTTATTGATAGTATTTATAATTGTATATCAATAACAAATTTTAAATTTTCATTAGACCGATGAAATTAACCTAAATTTATTGCTTCAAGTACCTTTGTAGTGACAACAAAAAAGTGGGAAGATAATTTCGGGACGGAGGGAGTAATTTTCTTTGTGTCTCTTATATCCTTACTGTGTCACCTTTATCGGACTATTTCTTGTTTTGCATTTAGGTCGCAGATTTCGGACATGCCCGTTTCTATTCTAAAAACGACACTCATGTCTCTACCCGTGTTATGGGAACTTTTGGGTCAGATCTCTCTCTCTCTCTCTTTCTCTCTCTCTCTCTCTCCTTTTGTATACATTGGTTGATATTTCATGAGTTGGGATTTCTTTACTTTTGCAAATGCCTGTAGCTACCTCTTCCGTTGTTCCTTTGTTTTTCTTTCAGGTTTTGTTATTACAGTTGTGTTTTGAGTGATCCCTTATATTTTGTATTCCCATGCATGCTTCATTTTGCAGTTATCTAGCTCCAGAATATGCTCTCACTGGGAAGCTGACCGAGAAGTCAGATGTCTTTTCCTTTGGGGTTCTGCTTCTGGAGTTGATTACTGGACGCCGACCCATTGATAAAAGTCAATTCCTGGATGATAATATTGTAGATTGGGTGAGTTTTCTCCATCTTAACTGAAGATGTTTCTTATTTTAGAATATTAAACAATTTTGAGATAACTAAGCCAGGTCTCATCTCCGATTTCATGGACCTCAAAGTTAAGAGCAACACTGAACCCGAACCTGATGAACCTAACACCATCAACACAACCACTTCTGGCTCCAATTTTCAAGACCGTTCATCCTTATCATCTGGAACCACTTCTCAAGCAACCATGACATTTACGGCTACATGGGATCGAACAAATGAGCAAGTGATTTCTTGATTTTTCTTTTCAATTATATCAATTAAGAAGATGGCAGGGAAGTAGTAGAAAGTAGGCACTACAAAAATTTTGGTTCTAACTAGTGTTGATTGTAATATTAATGATATTGATGATCGAGAGAACAAATATTTTTTTACTCTTGTTAGTATAACTCTTTTGGATGATTGTAACAATTATTATTGTGTAAATAAATGAAAGGTTGATTATTATTGTTGAATGGGATGATTGTTAGTTTCTATTATTTTTTATATAATTTAAAATAGGTGCATATTAATTTTTATTTTTATATAATTTAAAATAGGTACAGTTGGAAAAAAAAAATGAAATTTAACTTGCGTAGCGCTTACTTGCATAGCGCTTTTCAAAAGCGCTATGCAAGTTGATTTCTAAAAAAATAAAAAAAGTGCTTAGATAGCGCTTTTTAAAAGCGCTATCTAAAAGCGCTATCTAAGCTTGGGAGTTTAGATTGCGCTTATAAAAGCGTTATGCTAACTTGCATAGCGCTAGCTTAGATAGCGCTTATAAGCGCTGTCTAAGCTAAGAAAAAACGCTATCTAAGCTCAAATCTGTACTAGTGATATATATATATGTATATATATATATATATATGTATAATGATATAATCCATGGTTTGGAAGCATGCATAGACCCTAAGTTGACTTAGAAATTGTTGTTGCATGTGGGGGCAAATGTATTTATTCACTTCGTTCCAAATACCAAATACTCCCTCCGTCCCGGAACAAACTTCACACTTTTCTTTTTGGGCGTCCCAAAACTTATTTTACACATTTAAAACTTACCTAAAATGGAAAGGAATCTTTACTATTCCCTCCACTCATTCTCTCTCCTACATTATTTTAATACTCACAACACCATTATAATTTACTATTCTCTCCACTCATTCTCTCTCCTATTTTATTTTCACACTCACAACACTTTCAATATAATACTCCCTCCTTAAAACCAGTGCAAACAGTGTTTGTGAATTATGTTTCGGGACGGAGGGAGTATATGTATATTTTTTTCTCTCGAAACTAGTTTAAAATGTTCTTTTTTCCGGAGTCAAAAAAAAAAAAAAAACTAGTTTAAAATATTTGTAAATTTGATTTTTAATCCCTATATCATTTTGTAAATCAGCGGATCAATAATAGCTTGTGCTTATTGAACACACACACACACATGAGTCGGTCTCTGGAGAAACGCGTTTCTCCATAAGTTATGGAGAAACATGTTCTGGATATCCATCCCAAAGCTTCTGAATATTCAGAAGCTTTGGAACGGATATCCAAAAACAAATTTGGGGCAAAGGCCAAGTTTCTGGATATCCATCCCAAAGCTTCATGATATCCAGAAGCTTTGGAACGGATATCCAGAAAAAAAGTTTGGGGCAAAGGCCAAACTTTTGGATATCCAGAAGCTTTGGAACGTATATCCAGAAAAAAAAGTTTGGGGCAAAGGCCAAGCTTCTGGATATCCATCCCAAAGCTTCTGGATATCCAGAAGCCTTGGCCTGCATTGTCGCGCGACAAATCGGGACACGTTTCTCCATAAGTTATGAAGAAACACGTTTCTCCCCAGATTTTACGCACACACACACACACACACACACACACATATATATATATATATATAGTATATATATATATATACTCCCTCCGTCCCATTAATAACTTCACCTTTTGTCATTTTGGGTGTCCCATTTAAAGCTTCACCTTTTCTTTTTTGGCAAAGAATCTTTACTATTTTCTCCACTCATTCTCTCTCCTATTTTACTATTACACTCACAACACTTTTCAAATTTACTATTTCCTCCACTCATTCTCTCTCCTATTTTACTATTATACTCACAACATTTTCTCCACCCTTAATTTGCGTGCCGGGATCAAAATGGTGAACTAAATATTGGGACGGAGGAGTATATATATATATATATATATATATATATATATATATATATATATATATATATATATATATATATATATATATATATATATATACTCCTCCGTCCCATTACAAACGGAAAGTTGGTCAAGCTTGTTGACCATCTTTGACCAATAATTTATGAATATCTAGATATTTTTTGTAGTTTTAAAAATTGTTATTGCTTCACCATTAGAAATACTATCAATAACTTTTTTTAGAATTACAAAAAAATATCTAGATATTCATAAATTATTGGTCAAAGATGGTCAGCTTGACCAACTTTCCCGGTTTATAATGGGACTGAGGGTAGTATATATATATATATATATATATATATATATATATATATATATATATATATATATATATATATATATATATATATATATATATATATATATATATATATATATATATATACTCCCTCCGTCCCGGAACAATCTTTACTATTCCCTCCACTCATTCTCTCTCCTACATTATTTTAATACTCACAACACCATTATAATTTACTATTCCCTCCACTCATTCTCTCTCCTATTTTATTTTCATACTCACAACACTTTCAATATAATACTCCCTCCTTAAAACCAGTGCAAACAGTGTTTGTGAAGATTGTTTCGGGACGGATGGAGTATATATATATATATATATATATATATATATATATATATATACTCCCTTCGTCCCAATAAGAGCCGCCCAAATTTTGCCTTGCACGTAAATTAATAAAATGGGTCGGAAAAAAAAATATTGTGAGTGTAATTTGAAAATAGGAGAGAGAATGAGTGGAGAGAATAGTAAATTATAATGGTGTTGTGAGTATTAAAATAATGTAGGAGAGAGAATGAGTGGAGGGAATAGTAAAGATTCATTCAATTCCTTAAGTTTATTGCACAGCGTAATGAAGAAACTGAGAGATGTTGACATTAATCTCCCAGTTGTTTACGGTAACATTGCATTTTGGCTCGGAAAGAAAGCCAGCGAGTGGGTGTCACTATGTTGATTTTGTTGCCTGTTAAGTGTTTGATGAAATGATTGAGTGAAAAATTTGAAATGCTCTTTTTTGTTGTCGGGTTTTGTATGCATGCAAATTCGTTTCCAAAAGAAACTGGTATGCTGTATTATTATTCTGTTAACTCCCTTGATCCTTATTAGTGAAATCAATTGTTCTGTTATGACTAGTTGATGTGCAGTATAAGTCAAAGACTTCATTTTCATAATTGTTGTACAACTGTATTATAAACTCATTTGGTTAGCTTGCTAGAGCTTAGTAGGATCCTATCTTGCTTTTTGACATGTTTGCTCCATGTATAAATGGCCGTATTGATTTTTTTGTCTTTCTCGAGTGCACAATTCTATTATATTACCTGCTCTTGATATCCACGTAATTTGTTATCTCCAGTGCCTTCATTCCTTTATTTTTATAATTTTCTTTATTGTCAAAACATCTTTACCAAGTAGACAATGGAAAAAAGAGGATTATGTATTTCCTTGTCTAAGTAAGTTTTGGGACAAGGATCCTTTTAGAGGCTTATGATCCTGTTGTAAACAAAATGTTGAAAATGGGTTTTAATTTGGGGGTTGTTTCATAATATTCTGATGAATATCTTGTTGATACATGGGTAATCGAATATTTGCTATCATACAATTTACATAGTCTTGTTTTTAGTTTATGACAACTTGAGTTTATATAACTTTCATGTGTTTTATATATCTATGGTATTTTATCCCTTTTCTTTAGAAAAGTTTTAGAACATACTTTTGTTCAAAACACTCTCTCTGACAGTGATGGATCTGGATTTATAGTGAGGGGTCAAGTTTAACATAACTTGTTAATATTACTCTTTTTAGCATGTTATACATAGAGTGATAAGATGATAAGCCTAACTATGTCAAAATACGTCATTTGGTCAAGCTCCTTAAGTTGTTGCCCTGCTTTGGCATGTGAAAGCCAAGAGACTGCTGGAAGAGAGGCAAATTGGTGTAATGTGGCTGTCTCTATTTATCTGTTTTAGATTTACTCCTAAAAGAGGGTCTTTTTTCTTAAACCAATTGAGTACTTATCTAATGCCCTTTATATACTGAAGGACAAGTATGTCTTTAAGATTGTGCTAGTTGTTTACTAGAAGAAAGTGTTAACTTCCATTTTATGCATCGGGCTCATGGGATATTTTCCTCCAGCAAACGTTTTTTTTTTTATTAATGAGACAGACCATATCACAAGCAAAATCAAATTGACAGAATGTATTCTTTATTCAATGTTCTGTATGACATGTATGTGACTGAGTTTGCTTACAATTTATTGTCTGTTAGCAAACTAACAGTGGATAGAAATTGTTTAATTTTGCTTTTGTCTGATGCTTGTTTATTGCATATTGTTGGTTTCTCAATGATGCCTTGTGTTTCTTTAGATTTTTTATCTGCTTTTTTATCCTCAGCAGTCAGCAGTTAAGCCAAGGACAGTTGATGTTGTTCCAGGCTTCCAGCATTTGAAGATCTAAAAGAAGCAACCAATAACTTTGAGCTTTCCAGTGTACTTGGAGAAGGTGGATTCAAAGAGGGGGACAAATATGAATGCTTTTTTTCTGTATTGATAAAACTTATTTTGTTATTAACTAAGTTCTAGCTTGTTTGTAACTTGTAATACACTTGATGGGACGGAGTATTTTCGTGTGTTGAATGCTTTTTTTCTGTGTTGAATGCTTTTTTTCTCTTTATTTCTCATAGTCAACGAGTCCCGTATGGGTCCCGCGGGATCCCGCGTCCCGCAAATGGGACGGGATGGGACGGAGTATTTTCGTCCCGTCCCGTTTTGGTCCCGTCCCGTTTCGTCCCGCTCCCGTCGTGGGACAACGTAATTTCGTCCCGTCCCGTCCCGTATTCCCGTATTGACGGGTCTAAATCTGAGGCCATTTTAAGAACTAAACATTTAATTGATTTTCTAAAAAAAATACATTTAATTGATCATTTCAACCTTTTCCTTTTTATTGTTTCAATTAATTTCCATGGCCATTTTAATAAATTAGTTTTTTTAAGCATTTTGACAAATTAGTTTGAAAGACTAACTCTATTCAGGATAATATTTAATATATCAAATTTGAAAAAGTATACGATGATCTATCATTTTAACATACATAATTCTCCATATAAAATTTCAATAGATTTTATTTCAATCTAAAGCAAGCATCGACATAAATTAATATTGTTGGAAAAATATGTTGTGTATTAAGAAAATTGTGTATATTTTCTTACATTAATCGTTTGTCGTTTGACAAAGATTATTTTGAGTTAATGTTCCACTCCGTGAGAAAATTGAAATGATATATATATATATATATATATATATATATATATATATATATATATATATATATATATATATATATATATATATAAATCCTACTATTGATGTTCCATTATTCTTAAATTAATTGAGGGATAATAAGGATCTTTACTTTAGGATTTGGAAGGATCATTACCTTAGGATTTGGGTTTACAAAATGTGGAATCTATTACTATACAATGGCTGAAGTGAATTAATTGACACCCTTTCTAAACTGCTTTTTCGGCTCTTTTCTCGTCCTTTGTATATGGAAACTCAAATTTAATGAAGCAAGTCAATTACCAGCTAGAAAAAGGATGTGCTATACTGATAATTAGTTTTTTCTAGGCATTTGTGCTCATTAAGAGCATTTATTTTAAATGACAAATCTAGGGAGAAACGCGTTTCTCCATAAGTTATGGAGAAACGGGTCCCGACATGTCGCGCGACAATGAGCTAGATAGCCAGAAACCTATGAAAGTGATATCCAGAAACCTTCAAATGAATATCCAGAAACCTTCAAAATGTTTCTGGATATACATTTGAAGGTTTCTGGATATCCAGAAACCTTCAATAGCAATTTACGGATATGCCCTAACACATTTCGGATATGCACCTAACGCTTTTACGGATATGCACCTAACAGCTTCGGATATACATTTCACATCCTTCTGCTATCAAATACAAAGCTTCGGATATCAACCGCAAAGCTTCAAGTTATCAAATGCAAAGCTTCTGGATATCCAGAAGCTTTTGGTCTTGACCTTGGATTTTTTTTTTCTGGTTATCAAATGTAAAGCTTCTGGCTATGAAAAACACGTTTCTCCATAGTTATGGAGAAACGCGTTTCTCAGCAGACGCACTCTATTTTAAATTTCTGAAAAACGGTTATTTTTTTAAATTGGAGTTAAACACAAAAAGAAATTAAAAAAAATATTAATAATAGAGCTGTGAACTTTGTTTTCTAGGAGCATGGCTTTGGTTAAATGGATTGCTACATAATGATTTATTAGCGTATTCCCGAAAATCAATTATAGTTAGTCGATATTCAAACTAATTGAATAAGAAATATTAAACAGATAAAGTTATTAGAAAAGTCAATAGAATATGAAAGGGTACAATGGGATTATTCCATGGATTGTTGAAGGATTACTATCCCCTCAAACACTATAAATATACAATACAAGCAATATGACAAGGCACGTTTCTCTCAGCATCTCTCTTCTCTCTTCAGTGTTGAAAGTTAGGGCGGCACATAAATGATCCATCCTATCAAATAATCAAATGACGTTATCTGCAACTGTTAAGTCTCATAGATTCAAAGTATTATTTTATTTTACAATTTAATGGACTTGTATATTTTTTATAAAACTAGCTAACTTTTGTGTTTCTTTTTTAGGATGGAAGAATTATGAGAAAGTTTGAAAGAAAGTTTAGAGAGCCTGACATATATTATATTTCTAATGTATCACTTTTTATAAAACTACTCTTTAATGAAATTTTTGCAATAATATTGGGTAGACTGTTGAGTTCAATTTCCATCTACTACAGATTTTTTATTTTTCTCAATAATCACTAAGGCTCTGTTTGTTTCGGGGAAAATAACTTTCGAAAAATGATTTCCTGGAAAATGTTTTCCGGAAAAGGAAAACGTTTTTCGAAAATGTGGAAAACGTTTTCCGGAAAATGAGGAAGATGTTTTTCTGGAAAACAACTTCCTTAGGAAAATGGGGAAAATGGGAAATTCCGGAAAATGAAGATGTTTTTCGGAAAATTATTATTATTATTATTACTATTATTTTATTATTATTTTATTATTATTATTATTATTATTATTATTATTATTATTATTATTATTATTTTATTATTATTATTATTTTATTATTTTATTATTATTTTATTATTATTATTATTATTATTATTATTATTATTATTATTATTATTTTATTATTATTTTATTATTATTATTATTATTATTATTATTATTATTATTTTATTATTATTTTGTTATTATTATTATTATTTTATTATTATTATTTTATTATTATTTTATTATTATTATTTTGTTATTACTTTGTTATTATTATTATTATTATTTTATTATTTTATTATTATTATTATTTTATTATTATTATTATTATTATAATTATTATTATTATTGTTATTATTTTATTATTATTTTATTATTATTATTTTCTTATTATCATTATTATTATAATTATAATTATTATTATTTTATTATTATTTTATTTTTATTATTATTTTATTATTAATATTATTATTTTATTATTATTTTATTTTTTATTATTATTTTATTCTTAATATTATTTTTTTTATTATTATTATTATTATTATTATTATTATTTTATTATTATTTTATTATTATTATTTTATTATTATTTCGTTATTATTATTATTATTATTTTATTATTATTTTATTATTATTTTATTATTATTATTATTATTTTATTATTATTTTATTATTATTATTATTATTATTATTATTATTTTATTATTTTGTTATTATTATTATTATTATTTTATTATTATTTTATTATTATTATTATTATTATTATTATTATTATTATTATTATTATTATTATTAAAATATTATCCATCCACTTTTTTTACACCATTTTTCGGAAAACAACTTTCTTAGGAAAAATCCGGAAAACGTTTTCCTTAGAAACGGCGGAAAATGTTTTCCGAAAAACATTTTCTCCATTTTTCGGAAAACTACCAAACACCGGAAAATGGGAAAACGTTTTCCGGAAAACAAACATGTTTCGGGGAAAATGGGGAAAACGTTTTCCGAAAAATTACCAAACACCGGAAAATGGGGAAAACGTTTTCCGAAAAACGTTTTCCTCCCATTTTCCTGGAAACAAACGGGGCCTAAGTTTAAAAGAAACATGCAAAAGAAAACAATTTAGGTAATTTATTGGGCTAGAGACCTTCGGGTTATAAGGATTACAAGATCAATGATTATTTGTGGCATGAAGTAAAAAAAGGTATGTATTTAAACTGTTTTTACAATTTGTTGAATAACTAACCAACGTTCTTCCGAATAAAAGTTCAAGTTTATGAGATGATACCTACCTAGTTTTGTGTTTAGCCATCAAGATTTTCATTATTTACCTCATACATTTGAATTATGGTTTTAGTAGCCGTTGAAGGTTATTTTGTTATCAATTAAGTATTATTATTGTTGTGGAAATTTGGGGTCGTTACAGTTGGTATCAAAACCTGGTTTTAGATCCTTGGGAGTTTAGAATGTGTAAGAATAAGTTTGATTTGAGCTTTAGGTTTGACCTCAGTATCATTCTTGGAGTGTTTGGTGTAGATTGATATGATAAGATTAGTTGCTTCAATGGATTATGAAAGTTTAGAGGACTAAACTTCTTTTAAGGGGGTAAGAATGTAATAACCCAAAATTTTTCGAGGATTATTTGGTAAATTGTTAAATTTTCAATTAGGCTTTTAGAGGGACTAATAATTATATTGAAGTCCTAGGAATTATATTATGTTGGTTTAAATTATTTAGATGAGTTGGGCTTTGGTATTGGGCTTAGGTTTAGTAAAACCCTTTTATAAATACTCCTTTATAGAAAACCCTAGAAGCCTAAATCTAATTACCGTGTTTAAGAAATAGTGAGAGAGGGAGGCGACGCTAATTACCGCAAAGAGAGAGAGAGAGAGAGCGCTGAGAGAGAGATCAAATAGAGGGGAAGAAGTCGACAGCAAGAAGGAGAAGAAGAACCGAGGAAGAAGGAAGAAGAGGGAAAGAAGACTCCATTATTGGTGATTGAGTTCAGTAAAGGTAACAAATACTTCCCTTGCTTGATTTCTAGGATAGAACAGCTTCTAAAATCCTAGAAAGAACCCTATAAATCTAAGGTAAGAGTAGAGATGGAAATCAGATTATTGATTAATGAATTATGAAACCTTATTGTTGATTATAACCAAGAATGGGTAGGGGAATTAATTAATGTTGATTCGAATGGGCCATGCTGAGAAATTTCTATGGAATTAGAGTGTTGTATGTGTGCTAAGTGGGTGTGTGTCGTGTGGGTGAGAGGTCTGTGCACCGTATGCGTGTAGTTGATGTGCAGAGTGTGTGGTTGTGTTCTTGTTATGGGTGTGTGCGTGTTGCTGCCATGAGAGTGTCGGTGTGTAGGGGCAGCCGAATGGGTATTTGGAAGTAATTATAATAGAAAGAATGGGAAATAGAGTTTCAGTTAGCACCCCTAAAGTTTAGGAAGATTGCATAGTTATCCTTTTGATTAAGAAATGTACATTTAGTCCAGAAGTTTAAGAAGATATTTCACTTAGTATCTTACAGTATGCATTATATTTCTTTGATAGATTTTGGAAGGCACATTTGAGGGCTTTGTTGTCCTTCGAAAACATTAGCAAAGGCATCCATTCGAGGTAAGGGATTATACATCTTTAAGTTAATTGATCTCCACTCCGTTTCATTATTTAGGCTTCCGCATATTTCTTGGCGATATACGTTCCTTTGATACGTAAAAGCTGACCTCGCGTCAGTATTTGTTTTGACTCCCTCGGTTACCGTTATTTGTTAATCTTTTGATATTCGTTTGCTTAAATCGTTCTTTTGGTTTCGTAAATACAGAATTTTATTGTTATTGTGAAAGTTCGTATTCTGTATAAAAATGAGTTTTGATATGATATGATTTTTGTTCCATCAATGATCGCTAAGTTAGACAACCTGCTTCGGCGGGGTATATTTGATATTTGGCCTTCGGGCAAACTTAGTACACCGCTTCAAATTAGTGGTGGGGTGTTCCGTACACACTTTTAGGATTCTGCGGAGTCATTTTGTTCCCTTTATGGGATTTGGTTTGATAAGGTCAGTGGACCACTTATGTGATCATGATGTCTGTGAGTGATTTGATTACCTACGGCTAGTATGGGACAGTTGTAGATAATTAGATTACTCGAGTTAGTTTTGTTCAGCTTATCAGTCCTTTGAAATTCCTAAAAATCTGTGAGTGGTTTAGTTAGTTAAAACTGGTATGGGACGGTTTTAATTAAGTAAATCATTCGAGTCAGTTTGAATCGATTTCGTCATCATTTGAAACTCCAAAATATTTGTCAACTCAGTTTGTGAAATCGTTGAGATTTTGAAAGACATTTGTTTTGAGAATTTGGTAAATAACTATATTCGAAATTGTGCTTTGTTATGTCTTCGATTGTTATTTGGAAATTGTATCGTTTGATATTCCTTCTGGTCAACTCCTCCTTAGTAACCGGAGGGGTTGTATATGAACTTACTGGGCATTGTTCGCTCACCCTTTCATCTTCTTTTCTTCCAGATTTCAAATAGGGAGAATGTGATTCGGTTCGGGAGCTTTTCATAAGGAGTTCAAGGATCGTTTTAGTTTATTTCATTTTAGACTCTTTAGCTAGTTATTGCTGTTATTTGAGAGTTTGTAAGACTTTAAGAATTTTGTTGAGCTAGTGGATTGTACTAGCCGTTGAAATTGTTACCGTTATCCGCATTTAAATTATTTCAAATTGTGGTTAGTGCTTGAATTATGATTTTAGTAACCGTTGAAGGTTATTTTATTATCAATTAAGTATTATTATTGTTGTGGAAATTTGGGGTCGTTAATGTTGGTATCAAAGCCTGGTTTTAGATTCTTGGGAGTTTAGAATGTGTAAGGATAAGTTTGATTTGAGCCTTAGGTTTGACCTCTGTATCATTCTTGGAGTGTTTGGTGTAGATTGATATGATAAGATTAGTTGCTTCATCGGATTATGAAAGTTTAGAGGACTAAACTTCTTTTAAGGGGGTAAGAATGTAATAACCAAAAATTTTCGAGGATTATTTGTTAAATTGTTAAATTTTCAATTAGGCTTTTAGAGGAACTAATAATTATATTGAATTCCTAGGAATTATATTATGTGGGTTTAAATTATTTAGATGAGTTGGGCTTTGGTATTGGGCTTAGGTATAGTAAAACCCTTTTATAAATACTCCTTTATAGAAAACCCTAGCAGCCTTACTAATTACCGTGTTTAAGAAATAGTGAGAGAGGGAGGCAATGCTAATTATCGCGAAGAGAGAGAGAGAGAGAGAGAGAGAGAGAGCGCTGAGAGAGAGATCAAACAGAGGGGGAGAAGTCGACAGCAAGAAGGAGAAGAAGAATCGAGGAAGAAGGAAGAAGAGGGAAAGAAGACTCCATTGTTGGTGATTGAGTTCAGTAAAGGTAACCAATACTTCCCTTGCTTAATTTCTAGTATAGAACAGCTTATAAAATCCTAGAAAGAATCCTAGAAATCTAAGGTAAGAGTAGAGATGGAAATCAGATTGTTGATTAATGAATTATGAAACCTTATTGTTGATTATAACCAAGAATTGGGTAGGGGGATTATTGAATGTT
Source organism: Adenophora triphylla var. japonica (assembly GCA_022495995.1). Taxonomy (NCBI): domain Eukaryota; kingdom Viridiplantae; phylum Streptophyta; class Magnoliopsida; order Asterales; family Campanulaceae; genus Adenophora; species Adenophora triphylla. The sequence goes on along the minus strand of JAFEMH010008347.1, from coordinate 26,430 downwards.
GATTCGAATGGGCCATGCTGAGAAATTTCTATAGAATTAGGGTGTTGTATGTGTGCTAAGTGGGTGTGTGTCGTGTGGTTGAGAGGTCTGTGCAGCGTATGCGTGTAGTTGATGTGCCGAGTGTGCAGTTGTGTTCCTGTTATGGGTGTGTGCGTGTTGCTGCCATGAGAGTATCGGTGTGTAGGGGCAGCCAAATGGGTATTTGGAAGTAATCATAATAGAAAGAATGGGAAATAGAGTTTCACTTAGCACCCCTAAAGTTTAGGAGGATTGCATAGTTATCCTTTTGATTTAGAAATGTACATTTAGTCCAGAAGTTTAAAAAGATATTTCACTTAGTATCTTACACTATGAATTATATTTCTTTGATAGATTTTGGAAGGCACATTTGAGGGCTTGGTTCTCCTTCGAAAACATTAGCAAAGGCATCCATTCGAGGTAAGGGATTATACATCTTTAAGTTAATTGATTTCCGCTCCGTTTCATTATTTAGGCTTCATCATATTTCTTGGCGATGTACGTTCCTTTGATACGTAAAAGCTGACCTCACGTTAGTATTTGTTTTGACTCCCTCGGTTACCGTTATTTGCTAATCTTTTGCTATTCGTTTGCTTAAATCGTTCTTTTGGTTTCGTAAATATGGAATTTTATTATTATTGTGAAAGTTCGTATTCTATATAAAAATGAGTTTTTATATGATATGATTTTTGTTCCATCAATGATCACAAGTTAGAAAACCTGCTTCGGCGGGGTATATTTGATATTTGGCCTTCGGGCAAACTTAGTACACCGCTTCAAATTAGTGGTGGGGTGTTCCGGACACACTGTTTAGGACTCTGCGGAGTCATTTTGTTCTCTTTATGGGATTTGGTTTGATAAGGTCAGTGGACCACTTATGTGATCATGATGTCTGTGAGTGATTTGATTACCTACGGCTAGTATGGGACAGTTGTAGATAATTAGATTACTCGAGTTAGTTTTGGTTAGTTTATCAGTCCTTTGAAATTCCTAAAAATCTGTGAGTGGTTTAGTTAGTTAAAACTGGTATGGGACGGTTTTAATTAAGTAAATCATTCGAGTCAGTTTGAATCGATTTCGTCATCATTTGAAACTCCAAAATATTTGTCAATTCAGTTTGTGAAATCGTTGAGATTTTGAAAGACATTTGGTTTGAGAATTTGGTAAATAACTATATTCGAAATTGTGCTTTGTTATGTCTTCGATTGTTATTTGGAAATTGTATCGTTTGATATTCCTTCTGGTCAACTCCTCCTTAGTAATCTGAGGGGTTGTATATGAACTTACTGGGCATTGTTCGCTCACCCTTTCATCTTCTTTTCTTCCAGATTTCAAATAGGGAGAATGTGATTCGGTTCGGGAGCACTTCATAAGGAGTTCAAGGATCGTTTTAGTTTATTTCAATTTAGACTCTTTAGCTAGTTATTGCTGTTATTTGAGAGTTTGTAAGACTTTAAAGATTTTGTTGAGCTAGTGGATTGTACTAGCCGTTGAAATTGTTACCGTTATCCGCATTTAAGTTATTTCAAATTGTGGTTAGTGTTTGAATTATGATTTTAGTAGCCGTTGAAGGTTATTTTATTATCAATTAAGTATTATTATTGTTGTGGAAATTTGGGGTCGTTACAGTTGGTATCAAAGCCTGGTTTTAGATCCTTGGGAATTTAGAATGTGTAAGGATAAGTTTGATTTGAGCCTTAGGTTTGACCTCAGTATCATTCTTGGAGTGTTTGGTGTAGATTGATATGATAAGATTAGTTGCTTCATCTGATTATGAAAGTTTAGAGGACTAAACTTCTTTTAAGGGGGTAAGAATGTAATAACCCAAAATTTTCGAGGATTATTTGGTAAATTGTTAAATTTTCAATTAGGCTTTTAGAGGGACTAATAATTATATTGAATTCCTAGGAATTATATTATGTGGGTTTAAATTATTTAGATGAGTTGGGCTTTGGTATTGGGCTTAGGTTTAGTAAAACCCTTTTAAAAATACTCCTTTATAGAAAACCCTAGCAGCCTAAATCTAATTACCGTGTTTAAGAAATAGTGAGAGAGGGAGGCGACGCTAATTACCGCAAAGAGAGAGAGAGAGAGAGCGCTGAGAAAGAGATCAAACAGAGGGGAAGAAGTCGACAGCAAGAAGGAGAAGAAGAACCGAGGAAGAAGGAAGAAGAGGGAAAGAAGACTCCATTGTTGGTGATTGTGTTTAGTAAAGGTAACCAATACTTCCCTTGCTTGATTTCTAGGATAGAACAGCTTATAAAATCCTAGAAAGAATCCTAGAAATCTAAGGTAAGAGTAGAGATGGAAATCAGATTGTTGATTAATGAATTATGAAACCTTATTGTTGATTATAACCAAGAATTGGGTAGGGGGATTATTGAATGTTGATTCGAATGGGCCATGCTGAGAAATTTCTATGGAATTAGGGTGTTGTATGTGTGCTAAGTGGGTGTGTGTCGTGTGGGTGAGAGGTCTGTGCAGCGTATGCGTGTAGTTGATGTGCAGAGTGTGCGGTTGTGTTCCTGTTATAGGTGTGTACGTGTTCTTTGCCATGAGAGTGTCAGTGTGTAGGGGCAGCCGAATGGGTATTTGGAAGTAATCATAATAGAAAGAATGGGAAATAGAGTTTCACTTAGCACCCCTAAAGTTTAGGAGGATTGCATAGTTATCCTTTTGATTAAGAAATGTACATTTAGTCCAGAAGTTTAAGAAGATATTTCACTTAGTATCTTACACTATGCATTATATTTCTTTGATAGATTTTGGAAGGCACATTTGAGGGCTTGGTTCTCCTTCGAAAACATTAGCAAAGGCATCCATTCGAGGTAAGGGATTATACATCTTTAAGTTAATTGATTTCCGCTCCGTTTTATTATTTAGGCTTCATCATATTTCTTGGCGATGTACGTTCCTTTGATACGTAAAAGCTGACCTCGCGTTAGTATTTGTTTTTACTACCTCGGTTACCATTATTTGCTAATCTTTTGCTATTCGTTTGCTTAAATCGTTCTTTTGGTTTCGTAAATACGGAATTTTATTGTTATTGAGAAAGTTCGTATTCTGCATAAAAAATGAGTTTTGATATGATATGATTTTTGTTCCATCAATGATAGCAAGTTAGACAACCTGCTTCGGCGGGGTATATTTGATATTTGGCCTTCGGGCAAACTTAGTACACCGCTTCAAATTAGTGGTGGGTGTTCCGTACACACTGTTTAGGACTCTGCAGAGTCATTTTGTTCCCTTTATGGGATTTGGTTTGATAAGGTCAGTGGACCACTTATGTGATCATGATGTCTGTGAGTGATTTGATTACCTACGGCTAGTATGGGACAGTTGTAGATAATTAGATTACTCGAGTTAGTTTTGTTCAGCTTATCAGTCCTTTGAAATTCCTAAAAATCTGTGAGTGGTTTAGTTAGTTAAAACTGGTATGGGACGGTTTTAATTAAGTAAATCATTCGAGTCAGTTTGAATTGATTTCGTCATCATTTGAAACTCCAAAATATTTGTCAACTCAGTTTGTGAAATCGTTGAGATTTTGAAAGACATTTGGTTTGAGATTTTGGTAAATAACTATATTCGAAATTGTGCTTTGTTATGTCTTCGATTGTTATTTGAAAATTGTATCGTTTTATATTCCTTCTGGTCAACTCCTCCTTAGTAACCGGCGGGGTTGTATATGAACTTACTGGGCATTGTTCGCTCACCCTTTCATCTTCTTTTCTTCCAGATTTCAAATAGGGAGAATGTGATTCGGTTCGGGAGCACTTCATAAGGAGTTCAAGGATCGTTTTAGTTTATTTTATTTTAGACTCTTTAGCTAGTTATTGCTGTTATTTGAGAGTTTGTAAGACTTTAAGAATTTCGTTGAGCTAGTGGATTGTACTAGCCGTTGAAATTGTTACCGTTATCCGCATTTAAGTTATTTCAAATTGTGGTTAGTGTTTGAATTATGATTTTAGTAGCCGTTGAAGGTTATTTTATTATCAATTAAGTATTATTATTGTTTTGGAAATTTGGGGTCGTTACAGTTGGTATCAAAGCCTGGGTTTAGATCCTTGGGAGTTTAGAATGTGTAAGGATAAAGTTTGATTTGAGCCTTAGGTTTGACCTCAGTATCATTCTTGGAGTGTTTGGTGTAGATTGATATGATAAGATTAGTTGCTTCATCGGATTATGAAAGTTTAGAGGACTAAACTTCTATTAAGGGGGTTAGAATGTAATAACCCAAAATTTTCGAGGATTATTTGATAAATTGTTAAATTTTCAATTAGAATTTTAGAGGGACTAATAATTATATTGAATTCCTAGGAATTATATTATGTGGGTTTAAATTATTTAGATGAGTTGGGCTCTGGTATTGGGCTTAGGTTTAGTAAAACCCTTTTATAAATGAGTCCTTTATAGAAAACCCTAGCAGCCTAAATCTAATTACTGTGTTTAAGAAATAGTGAGAGAGGGAGGCGATGCTGATTATCGCGAAGAGAGAGAGAGAGAGAGAGCGCTGAGAGAGAGATCAAACAGAGGGGAAGAAGTCGACAGCAAGAAGGAGAAGAAGAACCGAGGAAGAAGGAAGAAGAGGGAAAGAAGACTCCATTGTTGGTGATTGAGTTCAGTAAAGGTAACCAATACTTCCCTTGCTTGATTTCTAGGATAGAACAGCTTATAAAATCCTAGAAAGAATCCTAGAAATCTAAGGTAAGAGTAGAGATGGAAATCAGATTGTTGATTAATGAATTATGAAACCTTATTGTTGATTATAACCAAGAATTGGGTAGGGGGATTATTGAATGTTGATTCGAATGGGCCATCTTTGAGAAATTTCTATGGAATTAGGGTGTTGTATGTGTGCTAAGGGGGTGTGTGTCGTGTGGGTGAGAGGTCTGTGCAGCTTATGCGTGTAGTTGATGTGCAGAGTGTGCGGTTGTGTTCCTGTTATGGGTGTGTGCGTGTTCTTTTGCCATGAGAGTGTCGGTGTGTAGGGGCAGCCGAATGGGTATTTGGAAGTAATCATAATAGAAAGAATGGGAAAAAGAGTTTCAGTTAGCACCCCTAAAGTTTAGGAGAATTGCATAGTTATCCTTTTGATTAAGAAATGTACATTTAGTCCAGAAGTTTAAGAAGATATTTCACTTAGTATCTTATACTATGCATTATATTTCTTTGATAGATTTTGGAAGGCACATTTGAGGGCTTGGTTGTCCTTCAAAAACATTAGCAAAGGCATCCATTCAAGGTAAGGGATTATACATCTTTAAGTTAATTGATTTCCGATCCGTTTCATTATTTAGGCTTTCACATATTTCTTGGCGATGTACGTTCCTTTGATACGTAAAAGCTGACCTCTCGTCAGTATTTGTTTTGACTGCCTCGATTACCGTTATTTGCTAATCTTTTGCTATTCACTTACTTAAATCGTTCTTTTTGTTTCGTAAATACGGAATTTTATTGTTATTGTGAAAGTTCGTATTCTGTATAAAATGAGTTTTGATATGATATGATTTTTGTTCCATCAATGATCGCTAAGTTAGACAACCTGCTTCGGCGGGGTATATTTGATATTTGGCCTTCGGGCAAACTTAGTACACCGCTTCAAATTAGTGGTGGGGTGTTAGGATACCTTTGTTTAGGACTCTGCGGAGTCATTTTGTTTCCTTTATGGGATTTGGTTTGATAAGGTCAGTGGACCACTTATGTGATCATGATGTATGTGAGTGATTTGATTACCTACGGCTGGTATGGGACAGTTGTAGATAATTAGATTACTCAAGTTAGTTTTGTTCAGCTTACCAGTCCTTTGAAATTTCTAAAAATCTGTGAGTGGTTTAGTTAGTTAATACTGGTATGGGACGGTTTTAATTAAGTAAATCATTCGAGTCAGTTTGAATCGATTTTGTCATCATTTGAAACTCCAAAATATTTGTCAACTCAGTTTGTGAAATCGTTGAGATTTTGAAAGACATTTGGTTTGAGAATTTGGTAAATAACTATATTCGAAATTTTGCTTTGTTATGTCTTCGATTGTTATTTGGAAATTGTATCGTTTGATATTCCTTCTGGTCAACTCCTCCTTAGTAACCAGAGGGGTTGTATATGAACTTACTGGGCAATATTCGCTCACCCTTTCATCTTCTTTTCTTCTAGATTTCAAATAGGGAGAATGTGATTCGGTTCGGGAGCACTTCATAAGGAATTCAAGGATCGTTTTAGTTTATTTCATTTTAGACTCCTTAGCTAGTTATTGCAGTTGTTTGAGAGTTTGTCAGACTTTAAGGATTTTGTTGAGCTAGTGGATTGTACTAGACGTTGAAATTGTTACCGTTATCCGCATTTAAGTTATTTCAAATTGTGGTTAGTGTTTGAATTATGGTTTTAGTAGCCGTTGAAGGTTATTTTATTATCAATTAAGTATTATTATTGTTGTGGAAATTTGGGGTCGTTACAGTTGGTATCAAAGCCTGGTTTTAGATCCTTGGGAGTTTAAAATGTGTAAGAATAAGTTTGATTTGAGCCTTAGGTTTGACCTCTGTATCATTCTTGGAGTGTTTGGTGTAGATTGATATGATAAGATTAGTTGCTTCATCGGATTATGAAAGTTTAGAGGACTAAACTTCTTTTAAGGGGGTAAGAATGTAATAACCCAAAATTTTTTGAGGATTATTTGGTAAATTGTTAAATTTTCAATTAGGCTTTTAGAGTTACTAATAATTATATTGAAGTCCTAGAAATTATATTAGGTGGGTTTAAATTATTAAGATGAGTTGGGCTTTGGTATTGGGCTTAGGTTTAGTAAAACCCTTTTATAAATACTCCTTTATACAAAACCCTAGCAGCCTAAATCTAATTACAGTGTTTAAGAAATAGTGAGAGAGGGAGGCAATGCTAATTATCGCGAAGAGAGAGAGAGAGAGAGAGAGAGAGAGAGAGAGAGAGCGCTGAGAGAGGGATCAAACAGAGGGGAAGAAGTCGACAGCAAGAAGGAGAAGAAGAACCGAGGAAGAAGGAAGAAGAGGGAAAGAAGACTCCATTGTTGGTGATTGAGTTCAGTAAAGGTAACCAATACTTCCCTTGCTTGATTTCTAGGATAGAACAGCTTATAAAATCCTAGAAAGAACCCTATAAATCTAAGGTAAGAGTAGAGATGGAAATCAGATTGTTGATTAATGAATTATGAAACCTCTTGTTGATTATAACCAAGAATTGGGTAGGGGGATTATTGAATGTTGATTCGAATGGGCCATGCTGAGAAATTTCTATGGAATTAGGGTGTTGTATGTGTGCTAAGGGGGTGTGTGTCGTGTGGGTGAGAGGTCTGTGCAGCGTATGCGTGTAGTTGATGTGCAGAGAGTGCGGTTGTGTTCCTTTTATGGGTGTGTGCGTGTTGCTGTCATGAGAGTGTCGGTGTGTAGGGGCAGCCGAATGGGTATTTGGAAGTAATCATAATAGAATGAATGGGAAAAAGAGTTTCACTTAGCACCCCTAAAGTTTAGGAGAATTGCATAGTTATCCTTTTGATTAAGAAATGTACATTTAGTCCGAAGTTTAAGAAGATATTTCACTTAGTATCTTATACTATGGATTATATTTCTTTGACAGATTTTGGAAGGCACATTTGAGGGCTTGGTTGTCCTTCGAAAACATTAGCAAAGGCATCCATTCGAGGTAAGGGATTATACATCTTTAAGTTAATTGATTTCCGCTCCGTTTCATTATTTAGGCTTTCGCATATTTCTTGGCGATGTACGTTCCTTTGATACGTAAGGCGGCCTCGCGTCAGTATTTGTTTGGGCTTTGCCTCGGTTACCGTTATTTGCTAATCTTTTGCTATTCGTTTGCTTAAATCGTTCTTTTTGTTTCGTAAATACGGAATTTTATTGTTATTGTGAAAGTTCGTATTCTGTATAAAAATGAGTTTTGATATGATATGATTTTTGTTCCATCAATGATCGCTAAGTTAGACAACCTGCTTCGGAGGAGTATATTTGATATTTGGCCTTCGGACAAACTTAGTACACCGCTTCAAATTAGTGGTGGGGTGTTTCGGATACACTGTTTAGGACTCTGCGGAGTCATTTGGTTCCCTTTATGGGATTTGGTTTGATAAGGTCAGTGGACCACTTACGTGATCATGATGTCTGTGAGTGATTTGATTACCTACGGCTGGTATGGGACAGTTGTAGATAATTAGATTACTCAAGTTAGTTTTGTTCAGCTTACCAGTCCTTTGAAATTTCTAAACATCTGTGAGTGATTTAGTTAGTTAATACTGGTATGGGACTGTTTTAATTAAGTAAATCGTTCGAGTCAGTTTGAATCGATTTTGTCATCATTTGAAACTCCAAAATATTTGTCAACTCAGTTTGTGAAATCGTTGAGATTTTGAAAGACATTTGGTTTGAGAATTTGGTATATAACTATATTCGAAATTGTGCTTTGTTATGTCTTCGATTGTTATTTGGAAATTGTATCGTTTGATATTCCTTCTGGTCAACTCCTCCTTAGTAACCGGAGGGGTTGTATATGAACTTACTGGGCAATGTTCGCTCACCCTTTCATCTTCTTTTCTTCTAGATTTCAAATAGGGAGAATGTGATTCGGTTCGGGAGCACTTCATAAGGAGTTCAAGGATCGTTTTAGTTTATTTCATTTTAGACTCTTTAGCTAGTTATTGCAGTTGTTTGAGAGTTTGTCAGACTTTAAGGATTTTGTTGAGCTAGTGAATTGTACTAGACGTTGAAATTGTTACCGTTATCCGCATTTAAGTTATTTCAAATTGTGGTTAGTGTTTGAATTATGGTTTTAGTAGCCGTTGAAGGTTATTTTATTATCAATTAAGTATTATTATTGTTGTGAAAATTTGGGGTCGTTACAGTTGGTATCAAAGCCTGGTTTTAGATCCTTGGGAGTTTAAAATGTGTAAGGATAAGTTTGATTTGAGCCTTAGGTTTGACCTCTGTATCATTCTTGGAGTGTTTGGTGTAGATTGATATGATAAGATTAGTTGCTTCATCGGATTATGAAAGTTTAGAGGACTAAACTTCTTTTAAGGGGGTAAGAATGTAATAACCCAAAATTTTTCGAGGATTATTTGGTAAATTGTTAAATTTTCAATTAGGCTTTTAGAGTGACTAATAATTATATTGAAATCCTAGAAATTATATTAGGTGGGTTTAAATAATTTAGATGAGTTGGGCTTTGGTATTGGGCTTAGGTTTAGTAAAACCCTTTTATAAATACTCCTTTATAGAAAACCCAAGCAGCCTAAATCTAATTACCGTGTTTAAGAAATAGTGAGAGAGGGAGGCAATGCTAATTATCGCGAAGAGAGAGAGAGAGAGAGAGAGAGAGAGAGAGAGAGAGAGAGAGAGATCAAACGAGAGGGGAGAAGTCGACAAAGAAGAAGGAGAAGAAGAATCGAGGAAGAAGGAAGAAGAGGGAAAGAAGACTCCATTGTTGGTGATTGAGTTCAGTAAAGGTAACCAATACTTCCCTTGCTTGATTTCTAGGATAGAACAGCTTATAAAATCCTAGAAAGAACCCTAGAAATCTAAGGTAAGAGTAGAGATGGAAATCAGATTGTTGATTAATGAATTATGAAACCTTATTGTTGATTATAACCAAGAATTGGGCAGGGGGATTATTGAATGTTGATTCGAATGGGCCATGCTGAGAAATTTCTATGGAATTAGGGTGTTGTATGTGTGCTAAGGGGGTGTGTGTCGTGTGGGTGAGAGGTCTGTGCAGCGTATGCGTGTAGTTGATGTGCATAGTGTGCGGTTGTGTTCCTGTTATGGGTGTGTGCGTGTTGCTGTCATGAGAGTGTCGGTGTGTAGGGGCAGCCGAATGGGTATTTGGAAGTAATCATAATAGAATGAATGGGAAAAAGAGTTTCACTTAGCACCCCTAAAGTTTAGGAGAATAGCATGGTTATCCGTTTGAATAAGAAATGTACATTTAGTCCAGAAGTTTAAGAAGATATTTCACTTAGTATCTTATACTATGGATTATATTTCTTTGACAGATTTTGGAAGGCACATTTGAGGGCTTGGTTGTCCTTCGAAAACATTAGCAAAGGCATCCATTCGAGGTAAGGGATTATACATCTTTAAGTTAATTGATTTCCGCTCCGTTTCATTATTTAGGCTTTCGCATATTTCTTGGCGATGTACGTTCCTTTGATACGTAAAAGCTGACCTCGCGTCAGTATTTGTTTTGACTGCCTCGGTTACCGTTATTTGCTAATCTTTTGCTATTCGTTTGCTTAAATCGTTCTTTTTGTTTCGTAAATACGGAATTTTATTGTTATTGTGAAAGTTCGTATTCTGTATAAAAATGAGTTTTGATATGATATGATTTTTGTTCCATCAATGATCGCTAAGTTAGACAACACCTTTCCAGACGGGGTATATTTGATATTTGGCCTTCGGGCAAACTTAGTACACCGCTTCAAATTAGTGGTGGGGTGTTCCGGATACACTGTTTAGGACTCTGCGGAGTCATTTTGTTCCCTTTATGGGATTTATTTTGATAAGGTCAGTGGACCACTTATGTGATCATGATGTCTGTAAGTGATTTGATTACCTACGGCTGGTATGGGATAGTTGTAGATAATTAGGTTACTCAGGTTAGTTTTGTTCAGCTTACAAGTCCTTCGAAATTTCTAAAAATATGTGAGTGGTTTAGTTAGTTAATACTGGTATGGGATGGTTTTAATTAAGTAAATCATTCGAGTCAGTTTGAATCGATTTTGTCATCATTTGAAACTCCAAAATATTTGTCAGCTCAGTTTGTGAAATCGTTGAGATTTTGAAAGACATTTGGTTTGAGAATTTGGTAAATAACTATATTCGAAATTGTGCTTTGTTATGTCTTCGATTGTTATTTGGAATTTGTATCGTTTGATATTCCTTCAGGTCAACTCCTGCTTAGTAACCGGAGGGGTTGTATATGAACTTACTGGGCATTGTTCGCTCACCCTTTCATCTTCTTTTCTTCCAGATTTCAAATAGGGAGAATGTGATTCGGTTCGGGAGCACTTCATAAGGAGTTCAAGGATCATTTTAGTTTATTTCATTTTAGACTATTTAGCTAGTTATTGCAGTTATTTGAGAATTTGTAAGACTTTAAGGATTTTGTTGAGCTAGTGGATTGTACTAGCCGTTGAAATTTTTACCGTTATCCGCATTTAAGTTATTTCAAATTGTGGTTAGTGTTTGAATTATGATTTTAGTAGCCGTTGAAGGTTATTTTATTATCAATTAAGTATTATTATTCTTGTGAAAATTTGGGGTCGTTACAGTTGGTATCAATGCCTTGTTTTAGATCCTTGGGAGTTTAGAATGTGTAAGGATACACTACCAGAAAAACAGGTTTTAGCGGCGAAAATTTCCGTCGCTAAACCCAAAATTCCGTCACTAGAGTTAAACACCGACGGAATTTTTCCGTCGGTGGTCTGCCGCTATCATACCGCTGCAGTGGTCCGACGGCTTAAATTCCCCCGGTATATATTGATTTTACCGACGGAATTAATTCCATCGGTGGTCTTTTAACATTAACGGCGGAAATTTCTGCCGCTAAATTAATTAATTTTAATTAAATTGTTATTTCAGCGACGGAATATTCCGCCGGTGAAATAAAAATTTAATTCACTTTTTATTTTCACCGGCCGAAATTTCCGTCGCTGGAATAAAAATTAATTAAATTAAATTAATTTCATAGGCGAGAATTTAAAATGTCATTTGAAATAAAAATTAATTAAATTAAATTAATTTCCCCTATAACATATAATGATAACATTACAAAACTAAAAGAGTATAATCATTATTAATTATAACATTTTAATAACAAACTAACATTTAAATTTTAAATAAAAACCATTAACACATTACCTTAAACTCCTCCCAAGCATTCTCCTTCTCCCCCGGTGGCAATGATTTCCAGTTGGGCCAAAACTCTGCCATGAGCCGAGACCGTCAATACTGCCCAATCTTTGTCCCTGGGGTAGGGTATCCACCTACAAACCTGCCAAGTATATTTATACAATAACATTTTAACTTAAATAATGAATTATATATAAAACAAAAAGGAACCAAATTATATCAAATTAATGAAGAGTTACTTACTGGTCATAAAGTGGCAATATCTGGACAAATATCCTCCCCTCAGAATCGACAAGAGTATGAGTATCGGCCCCAGAGGTGGAGCTAGTACTACTACGTGTAGAATTCGACATCGGCATCATCAGTACTGGATCGGGACGGTTGCGTCCCAGTAATAGATGTGTAGACGGGCCGTGTCTTCCTACCCTTTCTACTAGAACTCATATCTAAATACAGTAAAAATATTAAAATATACAATTTTAACCATAGGAAACAATATATTCACAATACATATAGCTCCTTGAGATTAAATGTTCAAGAAAAATCTAAAGCATTCACAATACATATAAAATTTTAAAGTTCTAATAATCTAAAGCATTCACAATACATATAAAACTTTAAAGTTCTAATAATCTAAAGCATTCACAATACATATAAAATTTTAAAGTTCTAATAATCTAAAGCATTCACAATACATATAAAAAACTTTAAAGTTCTAATAATCTAAAGCATTCACAATACATATAAAACTTTAAAGTTCTAATAATCTAAAGCATTCACAATACATATAAAAAACTTTAAAGTTCTAATAATCTAAAGCATGATAGGGTGAACACATGTCGCTCCGAATCCCAAAAGCACGAAGCAGCTCGGAGCAGATCCCAATCAATCTTCCAATCTTTTAGAGACCAGATGCATGGCATGCTATACCTCCTGTCAATAAGTTTCCGGTGTTGTTTTTGGTGAAAGCGCGAGAGTTCAAGAATGTCTTGTTGAAATTGATACTCTCGAGAAATAATTTCTCCATTGTAATGCTCCATGTTGCCTTAAATTGGGGCTGCTGAGATTTTTTACCTATTAATATTGTGAATAATTGTAAATTGTTAATATTTAAAATTAGGTTTAGAATTGGGGTTGGCTTCATAGTATCAACAAATCTTGAGCTCTAGTTCAAACTAAACTAAAGGATAATGGTGTCCCTACCTATCCACTTACGTCCCTAGATATAACTTTATACAAATTAATTGTTATATAGGTTTCAAATTTTACAATTCTTTAGCAATATAATTATTAAGCAAACAGTATATGCTTCCAACCAGCTTTAATCCAGCATGAAACCTAATTAAGCCAGAACATTTACTAATTTATTTTTATCTCTTGTTATAGCAATATAATTATTGTGCACTTTATTAATATATGTTTCAGGCAGCTTAGTTGGTTAGGTAGTTGAAATTCAACACTTGTTGACCTGGAATCAATACTTACTCTATCCTTTAAGTGCATGTTTGATAAAACTATCCCATCCTGAAATGCACGATTATATGAAATGCAAATATCACTTTGTCTACTTGCTTTATAATCAAAAATCAAGAAATTTCGGCTTTTGGATTTTTTAAATTATTACTATTGTGAATAATTTTAAATATTAATATTTAATTCTTTGTTGTAAAATATATAATTTTACAATGATGAATTAAATTAACATTTATAAACAAGATGAGAGTCGTTCTCATCCACAACTATCAAAACCCTATCCCATATTTCGTTTCGAAAGACAGAGCAAACAAGTTCTCCACAGTCTGAGCAAAGGATTTTCTGTTTAATAAGAGTTTTTCCAGTTTCACTGTCCGTATTGTATCTCAGGATCTCAAACATCACAGCCATGTTTGTGACAATGCCTGTTTTACTCTTCACTGGTGTTATACGGTCACAAGTAAAAACAAGGTAACAGTATAACACCAGTGAAGAGAAAACAGACACTGTCACAAACATGGCTGTGATGTTTGAGATCCTGAGATACAATACGGACAGTGAAACTGGAAAAACTCTTATTAAACAGAAAATTCTTTGCTCAAACAGTGGAGAACTTGTTTGCTCTGTCTTTCGAAACGAAAGATGGACGGATTTTAATAGCTGTGGATGAGAAAGGCTCTCATCTTGTTTATATTTTAAGATGTTAACCACCAACCACAATACCCTATAAGCAGTGCCACTAAGAGTTTTCTTCCTAATTTTAGACAATGAATAGGAGTCTAATTCCTTAACAATACTTCCATCCAAGTCTTCTTAATTTTAGACATTCACCCCCTCCCCCTTTGACTTTACACAAGATCCGACCTAAGGTGCATCTAGGGTGCCAGGATTGATATCAGGCGCTCAAACGTAGGCGACATACATCACCGTCCGCGATGCCGTCAATCACCCCAAAATGGGATCTAGAACCAGTAAGGTAGTGTGCGGTTGAATATGTTACATTATTGAGACATTCACCCCCCCTTCCTCCCCCTTTGACTTTAAAAGACTTGAAAATTATATATTTAGTAACTTATCTAATGTATTGATTGGTGTTGAAATTATTAAAATTAGATATTTAGTAACTTAATTTATATACATCACATTTTCCATTTTTTCCATTTATGTTATGGGTGGTAATTGACTTATTGTTTTGGGAGTATTGGAGTATTAATAACTAAAATACTCCCAAAGAAAATCACCAAATAGTCCCACTAACACCATTCTACTTTACCTCTAAATAATCCATTAAACCAAAACAACAAAACACATTTCAGAACCAAATTTCAAGCAAATGCCCCCCCAATTGATCTGTGAGGTCTAGAAAACTACAATGTTCAATAAGACCATCAAATTTGAATGATCAAACCCTAAAAACGAGTATAACCATTAAACCAAAACAGTAAACATATTTCAGAACCAAATTTCAAGCAAAAATCACCAAATTAAACTGTGAAGCTCTAAAAACTACAATGTTCATTAAAATCATCAAATTTGGGTGATAAGTATCAAAATTAAGAATGAATGGGAATTTGGAAGTAATCATAATAGAATGAATGGGAATTTGGAAGTAATCATAATAGAATGAATGGGAAAAAGAGTTTCACTTAGCACCCCTAAAGTTTAGGAGAATTGCATAGTTATCCTTTTGATTAAGAAATGTACATTTAGTCCAGAAGTTTAAGAAGATATTTCACTTAGTATCTTACATTATGCATTATATTTCTTTGATAGATTTTGGAAGGCACATTTGAGGGCTTGGTTGTCCTTCGAAAACATTAGCAAAGGCATCCATTCGAGGTAAGGGATTATACATCTTTAAGTTAATTGATTTCCGCTCCGTTTCATTATTTAGGCTTTCCCATATTTCTTGGCGATGTACGTTCCTTTGATACGTAAAAGCTGACCTCGCGTCAGTATTTGTTTTGACTCCCTCGGTTACCATTATTTGCTAATATTTTGCTATTCGTTTGCTTAAATCGTTCTTTTGATTTCGTAAATACGGAATTTTATTGTTATTGTGAAAGTTCGTATTTTGTATAAAAATGAGTTTTGATATGATATGATTTTTGTTCCATCAATGATCGCTAAGTTAGACAACCTACTTCGGCGGGGTATATTTGATATTTGGCCTTCGGGCAAACTTAGTACACCGCTTCAAATTAGTGGTGGGGTGTTCCGCACACACTGTTTAGGACTCTGCAGAGTCATTTTGTTCCCTTTATGGGATTTGGTTTGATAAGGTCAGTGGACCACTTATGTGATCATGATGTCTGTGAGTGATTTGATTACCTACGGCTGGTATGGGACAGTTGTAGATAATTAGATTACTCGAGTTAGTTTTGTTCAGCTTATCAGTCCTTTGAAATTCCTAAAAATCTGTGAGTGGTTTAGTTAGTTAAAACTGGTATGGGACGGTTTTAATTAAGTAAATCATTCGATTCAGTTTGAATCGATTTTGTCATTATTTGAAACTCCAAAATATTTGTCAACTCAGTTTGTGAAATCGTTGAGATTTTAAAAGACATTTGGTTTGGGAATTTGGTAAAAAACTATATTCGAAATTGTGCTTTGTTATGTCTTCGATTGTTATTTGGAATTTGTATCGTTTGATATTCCTTCAGGTCAACTCCTCCTTAGTAACTGGAGGGGTTGTATATGAACTTACTGGGCATTGTTCGCTCATCCTTTCATCTTCTTTTCTTCCAGATTTCAAAATAGGGAGAATGTGAATCGGTTAGGGAGCACTTCATAAGGAGTTCAAGGATCGTTTTAGTTTATTTCATTTTAGACTCTTTAGCTAGTTATTGTAGTTATTTGAGAGTTTGTAAGACATTAAGGATTTTGTTGAGCCAGTGGATTGTACTAGCCATTGAAATTGTTACCGTTATCCGCATTTAAGTTATTTCAAATTGTGGTTAGTGTTTGAATTATGGTTTTAGTGGCCGTTGAAGGTTATTTTATTATCAATTAAGTATTATTATTGTTATGGAAATTTGGGGTCGTTACAGTTGGTATCAAAGCCTGGTTTTAGATCTTTGGGAGTTTAAAATGTGTAAGGATAAGTTTGATTTGAGCCTTAAGTTTGACCTCAATATCATTCTTGGAGTGTTTGGTGTAGATTGATATTATAAGATTAGTTGCTTCATCGGATTATGAAAGTTTAGAGGACTAAACATCTTTTAAGGGGGTAAGAATGTAATAACCCAAAATTTTTCGAGGATTATTTGGTAAATTGTTAAATTTTCAATTAGGCTTTTAGAGGGACTAATAATTATATTGAAGTCCTAGAAATTATATTATGTGGGTTTAAATTATATAGATGAGTTGGGCTTTGGTATTGGGCTTAGGTTTAGTAAAACCCTTTTATAAATACTCCTTTTTAGAAAACCCTAGCACCCTAAATCTAATTACCGTGTTTAAGAAATAGAGAGAGAGGGAGGCGACGCTAATTATCGCGAAGAGAGAGAGAGAGAGAGCGCTGAGAGAGAGATCAGACAGAAGGGAAGAAGTCGACAGCAAGAAGGAGAAGAAGAACCGAGGAAGAAGGAAGAAGAGGGAAAGAAGACTCCATTGTTGGTGATTGAGTTCAGCAAAGGTAACCAATACTTCCCTTGCTTGATTTCTAGGATAGAACAAATTATAAAATCCTAGAAAGAACCCTAGAAATCTAAGGTAAGAGTAGAGATGGAAATCAGATTGTTGATTAATGAATTATGAAACCTTATTGTTGATTATAACCAAGAATTGGGCAGGGGGATTATTGAATGTTGATTCGAATGGGCCATGCTGAGAAATTTCTATGGAATTAGGGTGTTGTATGTGTGCTAAGTGGGTGTGTGTCGTGTGGGTGAGAGGTCTGTGTAGCGTATGTGTGTAGTTGATGTGCAGAGTGTGCGGTTGTGTTCCTGTTATGGGTGTGTGCGTGTTGCTGCCATGAGAGTGTCGGTGTGTAGGGCAGCCGAATGGGTATTTGAAAGTAATCATAATAGAAATAGAAAGAATGGGAAAATTATAAACGAATGACAGGGAAAGCATTAAAATAAATCCATATCCTAGTAAGGATGAATCGGTAAAATCTGAGGCCATTTTAATAACTAAACATTTAATTGATTTTCTAAAAAAATACATTTAATTGATCATTTCAACCTTTTCCTTTTTATTCTTTCAATTAATTTCCATGGCCATTTTAATAAATTAGTTTTTTTAAGCATTTTGACAAATTAGTTTGAAAGACTAACTCTATTCAGGATAATATTTAATATATCAAATTTGAAAAAGTATACGATGATCTATCATTTTAACATACATAATTCTCCATATAAAATTTCAATAGATTTTATTTCAATCTAAAGCAAGCATCGACATAAATTAATATTGTTGGAAAAATATGTTGTGTATTAAGAAAATTGTGTATATTTTCTTATATTAATCGTTTGTCGTTTGACAAAGATTATTTTGAGTTAATGTTCCACTCCGTGAGAAAATTGAAATGATATATATATATATATATATATAGAGGCTTTGACCAAATAGCCCCCAATCCAAATGAAAATTACCTTTAAGGACTAATATTATCAAAACCCCTACAAAAGTCCCTAAATATTTTCTGGACCAAATTGCCCTTGCACCCACAAACCACGCGCCCACTCACACGCACACTTTTCTCTCACACACACTTTTCTCTCTCTCTCTCTCTTTCTCTCTTCTTTTCTTTTTCTTTTTTTTTATGTTTTCTTCTTTTTTTATTCTCTTTTCCTTTTTTTTACTTTACTTTTCTCTCTCTCTTCCTTTTTTTCTCTTAAATTTTTAAAATGCAATATCTCAAAATTTAAAAGTTGAAAAAATAATCCGAAATCACTGTTTTACTCACATCGTCAAGACGAATCAAACAAGTTTACTCATCATATATTTCAAAATTTATAAATAAAATAATTTTTTTTCACTTGTAAAAATTTGAGAAAATCATTTATCATTTGTTCACACATGAGTACAACTGTATAATGATTTTCACATTTATAAACTGAGAAATCTATTTCACAAGTTTGATGAAAATAACTGTATAAATAAATGTGAAACTGACCTCACAATCATAATGGAGAAATTGACCTCACAGTTGTGCACAAACAATCATCAACAACTGATAAATAACGGATAAACCACAGATACTAAGTAGCAAAATAACTGTGAAATTGACCTCACAGTTCTCAGTTTAGAAAGGTCAAAAACCAAACTATTTCACCTTCATAAATAAATGTGAAACTGACCTCACAGTTTTAGAATTGTGAAAAACATTTCACACTTATTCACATCACAACCAACAACCGTAAAATAGACCTCACAGTTGTTCTATGAACGAATGACATATATCACACAGTTATACACAATAACTGAGAAATTGACCTCAACAATCATAACTGAGAAATTGACCGCACAGTTGTGCACAAACAATCATGAATAACAGATAAATAACGGGTATATCAAACATACTAAGTAGCAAAATAACTGTGAAATTGACCTCACAGTTCTCAGTTTAGAAAGATCAAAAATCAAACCATTTCACATTCATAAATAACTGTGAAAATGACCTCACAGTTTTAGAAGTGTGAAAAATATTTCACAGTTATTCACATCTCAACCAACAACTGTGAAATAGACCTCACTGTTGTGCACAAACAATCATAACTGAGAAATTTACCTCACAGTTGTACACAAACAATCAACAACTGATAAATAACGGGTAAACCAAACATACTAAGTAGCAAATTAACTGTGAAATTGACTTCACAGTTCTCAATTTAGAAATGTCAACAACCAAACCATTTCACATTTATAAATAACTGTGAAACTGACCTCACAGTTTTAGAAGTGTGAAAAACATTTCACACTTATTCACATCACAATCAACAACTGTGAAATAGACCTCACAATTGTTTTACTACTTAGTATGTGTGGTTTACCCGTGATTTATATGTTATTCATGAATGTTTGTGCACAACTGTGAGGTCAATTTCTCAATTATTGTTTTCACATTTTTAAACTGAGAAGTCTATTTCACAGTTTTGATGTAAATAGTATTCTGAAGTTGCACAAAAGGAATCACATTCAAAATGCAAAACTCAAAGTTAAGAAAGGGAATGGTAGATCGATTCTGAAGTTGCACATAAAGAATCTCACATTCAAAATGCGTAACTTTAGAAATAAGAAGATATATTCCAAAATAAGGGGTATTTCATGTCTAAAACTCAAATGACAACATACTAGATTGTAATCAGAATTCCGAGATTTAAATGGCTGAAATTGCAAATGAAATGAAATATCCAAAAACATTGTTCAAGCATAACTAACAAACAAACCCCTAAACAAGACTATTTTGTGGCAGAAACAATAATAGTACTCCAATAATAAGCGAGAAAATAACCCTTCAAAATCTCACTATGTAGGCAGCTAGCCTTTCTTCCTTGGAGCGGCTTACGTGCCTAACTTCATCAATTATTTAATTTTGGTTCTTTCGATTTTCTAAGTATCCTTGATTCTTGTTTTCCAATTCTATTAAGCTACCTATCAAATGAGGCATGAGTGATTATGGCCTTGGATTACGAAGTTGCACTTAAGGAATCTAACATTCAAAATGCAAAACATCAAGGAAATAAGAAGCTAAGTTCCAAAATAAATGGCTGAAAGTGCAAATCAAATGAAATATCCAAAAAACATTGTTCAAGCATAACTAACAAACAAACCCCTAAACAAAACTTTCTTGTAGCAGAAACAGTAATAGTATTCCAATAATAAGCAGGAAATGAACCCTTCAAAATCTCACTAAGTAGCTGCAGCAATGCAGTTTGGAACTCACAGAAGTGACATGTTTGGAAGATGGCCTAAGAGACTTCAAGTTGAAACAGCGTCAGTCTCATGAGAAGCTAGCTTTGGGGAAAAGTATAGCACTTCATCCTTGTAGCAAGTACTACTTGTTGCCCTCTTCTTGGTTGTCAAAATGGAGAAGTTACATCACTGCAAGTGGAAAGAACTGAACGTACCTCCTGCCGCCGCTCATTAATGTAACTCAATTCTGACTCTTTTTTTGTTTTGTATTTTTGACAAGAATCAAGATACAACATGTTCAAGTGTGTCACCTCCTCCAGAAGATGAGAAGGAAGATAAGAATCAGTTTTCCGGGCACTATTATTGTCCTCATTCTTCGAATTCTTTCGACTGTAATGCACAACTGCTTTGACACCATTATTGTTTGAAGTTGGGCATCTAAGAGAATACATCAGCATATATGCATCGGTTTAAGTGAAATTTTGCACGCTATCAGATACTTCATGGCCTGAAGATTGCTCTGCCATGAAATAATCTATAAGAATCAAGGATATAACTTAAAAAAACCAATTGAATACAATTTGCTAATACAAACTACAAGAAACCCAAATGAAGGAAATAACTTAAAAAAACCAAATCAAACAATTCAGCAACAACCATAGACGTAAAATTCAAGAATGGATTAACCAACAAACTAAAAAAATCGCAGCATACCTCGAAATCAAGCAAACCTGATCAAATTTGAATCTTCACAACTTAACAAGCTCCTGATCCTTAATTTTCGACCATCATCAATTGCGAAGAATTAGGGAAGAATATTGGGGGAAGAATTAGGGAAGAATATTGGGGGAACACATTTCCGTCACCCCATCTCCTCCTCATCACCACCGCCATTCTCTGCCTCTGCTTCTTCTCCCCGCCCGTTCGTTGCAAAGGCAACAGCAAAATCGACCTAATTCTGATAAGAATTTGTCTTCGAATAGCAATTCAAACTCAGATATCCTCAAATCGAAGCCCAATGGCGCCTCTTCTTCATAGAATAGAGAGGCGATTGCGTTCATAGAAGAGAGAGGCGATTGCGTAGAAGATGAGACTGCGAATAGAGAGAGAAAGAGAAATGCCAATTGCGCATAGAGAGAGAAAGAGGAGGGCAGTTTCGGGATATGAAATATTTTAAAAGGACCGAAGGGTTTATTGGCAAAATGAATTTCAACTTATGGACCCTAAGGTAGAATATGAAATGTAGTGTTTTTTTTTTATAAATTCCACCCTCTAATAGGGGCTTATTGGTAAAAATCCCATATATATATATATATATATAGGGTCCTATTATAATGAGAACCACATTTATATAAGAACCATAAGAACCACTAACAGCCATTGGATTAAAAAACACATCAATGCTCCAGATTAAAAAAAAAAAAAAAGATAGAAAGGTGACATTTTCGTAATTATTTCATTTATAATCCCCCTCAAATTTCAAAATAAAATATCTCAATATCTATAAGTCGATTTTTTTTTTCGAAAACACTGATTTTTTTGTCTTGACGAGACGATTCAAACTAGATCCCTGAAGATAGAATTTTGAAAAAATAATATTGAACAACGTCTAATTTTTAAAATACGCTAAGTACACTATCTATTTATATAGTGTACACTAGCTAGTTAACTCGTGTACACTAGCCAGATGGCTTATACTGGACATTGCCTTGGCTTAGTCTTGGCCAAGTCCTTGTGTACACTAGCTAATTAACTAGTGTACACTAGCTAGTGTACACAATTCCTTGTGTACACTAGTTAATTAGCTAGTGTACATTACTTAACTAGGAATTCAAAAGGAAAATAAATATATATAAACCCAAATCTGATGAACCACATTTATATAAGAACCATAAGAACCACTAACAGCCATTGGATTAAAAAACACATCAATGCTCCAGATTAAAAAAAATAAAAGATAGAAGGGTGACATTTTCGTAATTATTTCATTTAAAATCACCCTCAAATTTCAAAATAAAATATCTCAAATATCTATAAGTCGAATTTTTTTTCGAAAACACTGATTTTTTTGTCTTGACGAGACGATTCAAACTAGATCCCTGAAGATAGGATTTTGAAAAAATAATATTGAACAACGTCTAATTTTTAAAATACGCTAAGTACACTAGCCATGTATATAGTGTAAACTAGTTAGTTAACTCGTGTACACTAGCCAGATGGCTTATATTGGACATTGCCTTGGCTTAGTCTTGGCCAAGTCCTTGTGTACACTAACTAGTTAACTAGTGTACACTAGCTAGTGTACACAATTCCTTGTGTACACTAGTTAATTAGCTAGTGTACATTACTAACTAGGAATTCAAAAGGAAAATAAATATATATAAACCCAAATCTGATGAAAGAAACATCTGGGAATAAGGCGTTTTTTTAATGGAGCAGGAATCTAGAACATTGGAAATGAACAATGTTCAAGACGACATCTGGCATGGTCGAGGTGACACAATTTGCGTAGGTGGCTACAGCGAAGGTAGCAAGGCATTCTTTGATCTTAGTCCACCACCTCTTGTCTCAATTAAGCCTCACTGACGTTGGTCCAACAATCTCCTTAGCTGTTACAATCCATGATCCTTATTTGGTGAAGCGAATTTGTGCCGGTTGACCATTTCCGAATAGATGCAAAATCCGAGGCAAGCCATTAAAAAGTTATCAACATGCATTGAGAAGGCAATGCTCTTCACCTAGCAAAAAATTCTTGTGTACACTAGTTAATTAGCTAGTGTTTTAAAAATTATTCACTAAATATTTAGAAAGTAGATAGCTAGTTAACTAGTGTACACTAGCTAGTGTACACAAGTCCTTGTGTACACTAGTTAATTAGCTAGTGTACATTACTTAACTAGCTAGTGTACATTACTTAAATAGCTAGTGTACACTAGTTAATTAGCTAGTGTACACAAGAACTTGGCCAAGCCCAATTCAAGATATTGTCTAGTATAAGCCATATGGCTAGTGTTGCACGAGTTAAAAATTATTCACTAAATATTTAAAAGTAGATAGCTAGTTAACCAGTGTACACTAGATAGTGTACACAAGGACATCTTCTCCATTCAATTCAGATCAAAAACAATTTATGCTAATCAACTTTTAGCAAAAATATCTCAATTGATTAAAGTCCAAATTAAATAAATAAATATATTATGAAAATATTTTACACGTATAACAAAATCTATGTTAATATATTCATCAAATATGATTCTTATCAAGGTCAAAACAAAAGAGCCAAAGTTTCAAAACAAGAGCCAAAGTTTCGATAAAATACACAATTTTGAAAACATAAATTTGCGATTACTCAAAATCTAATCTACCAAATTCAACGATTTTCATATATGTTGTTCTACACATCAATATCTATGCATACGCATGAATATATGAATCACACAAACGGATCGGAAATTGGTTATCAAATAATTAAACCCAATGAAAGACTATTAATAACAAAACGGATCGGAAATTGGTTAATTAGGCTAGTGTATGCATTACTTAACTCAGCTAGTGTACACTAGTTAATTAGCTAGTGTACACAAGAACTTGGCTAAGACCATGAGGTTATCGAGGGATGTGTCTCGGTATAAGAATATAATGGCTAGTGTGCGAGGAGTTAACTAGCTAGTGTACACTATTTGCATATCATTACTATTGTACATTACTTAACTAAGGGCTAGGTGTACTGGCCTAAGTTAATTAGCTAGAATGGTTTTTAAAAATTAAAGGCGTTGTTCAATATTATTTTTTCAAAATCCTATCTTCGGGGATATAGTTTGAATCGTTCTCGTCAAGACCAAAAAAAATCGAGTGTTTTCTAATTTTTTTTTTTTCGACTTATAGATATTGTAGATATTTTATTTTGAAATTTGAGGGGGATTTAGTTCACAATAATTACGAAAATGCCACCCCCTCTATCTTTTTTTAACTGGGAGCATTGATGTGTTTTTAATCCAATGGTTGGGTTTGGCTTCTCATGGTTCTACCATATAAATTTCGGTTCCTCATTTGAATAATTTCTTATATATACCTATATATATATATATATATATATATATATATATATATATATATATATATATATATATATATATATATATATATAAATCCTACTATTGGATGTTTCATTATTATTCTTAAATTAATTGAGGGATAATAAGGATCTCTACCTTAGGATTTGGAAGGATCATTACCTTAGGATTTGGGTTTTACAAAATGTGGAATCTATTACTATACAATGGCTGAAGTGCTTAATTAATTGACACCCCTTTCTAAATCTATTTTTCGGCTCTTTCTCTGTCCTTTGTATATAGGAAACTCCAAAATTTAATGAAGCAAGTCAATTACCCGGCTAGAAAAAGGATGTGTGCTTATACTTGATAATTAGTTTTTTGTAGGCATTTGTGGCTCTCATTCAAGAGCATTTATTTTAAATTTTTGAAAAACGGTTATTTTTATAAACCGGTTGGTTTCGTCAAGGACATCTCTTTCCACTATTTGCTTGCTCAGTTCAAGGACATCTCTTCTCCCCTACGTATCACTCCCATAACCTAGGGTTACCTTCAAAAATCCTAGCAAATCAACCCAGTTGATCCGTTTTCAATTTCGACTTTATATTTGTGATCAGAGTCGATTAGAGGAAGCAAGTATAGCCGATTAAATCTTCCTTGTATTTCGGCCTATTTTTGGTAAGTTATTATGATTCCATTCTATACTCATATCATAATATATATAAAGATGATATTATGAGTATATATAATGTGTTCTTGAATGATTTTTGACAAGTTTTGTGGCTTGTAAAATGATGAACTTGATGGGGTGGAAATAGCTAGGGTGAAGGAGGTGTGAAAATATGGTTTGGGTTCCATTTGGAAAGGTGGTATAAGATTGTATATGGCTTGGAGGTAGTATGTTTTACTTGTTTGTAGCTCTTATATCTTTTGATGGTTAGACTTAGTAAAATTGAGTTTCGAATGGAAAGGGTACTTAAAGGGAAGTGTTATTTTGCTTTGTTCTACTGCGATGTTTCAGCAAGATGAACAACCATTTGCAGGCAAGGGCACGAGTCGTGCCCGAGGCATGAAGTCGTGCCTTTGTCGTTGCCAAGTTGTGCGAAACACTTGTTGCCGAGGATGGGAAGAGTCGAGTGCCTTATAGGGGACGACGGAGTGTAATCTGGGCACGAGTCGTGCCACCGCCCTGAGCCTCTGGACAATTTTCTAAGCCTTTAAACCCTAGTCTACCCAAGTATATAATTGAGCATTAACTTTAACTATACTTCTAGTACCAACTTTAGTATTACACAATGGAATATTAAATGGCCCGAAAATGATATTGGGAAGGGCTTTAAATATTGTCTTGAAAATGGTTGGAAGGCAATGTAAATAGTTAACCAAAGTTGATAAAAACTCTTGGTATTTGAATACGAAACCTTTATAGAAGGTGTTTGGTGTTTGCTCCTGAATGTGTAGACTACTTATGCTATATTATACCCCTACGTGGTTAC
This sequence comes from Adenophora triphylla var. japonica, assembly GCA_022495995.1. Taxonomy (NCBI): domain Eukaryota; kingdom Viridiplantae; phylum Streptophyta; class Magnoliopsida; order Asterales; family Campanulaceae; genus Adenophora; species Adenophora triphylla. The sequence goes on along the minus strand of JAFEMH010008347.1, from coordinate 645 downwards.
CTGTATAGGGTTATGAAGTTCATACTAGTGCGTGAAATATTTTGTTGCAATACTTCATTGGGACTCCCAACTTGTTGTCAAACAAGTGAAGGAGAAGTATAACACCCAAAATCCCGTACTTACCAAGTATAGAGACCTGGTCCCTGGGCCTTGATGCCGAAGAAGCTGGAATATTTCGAGATCAAACAAATAGGCAGGGAAGATAACCAAATCGCGGATGTTCTATCTGGCTAGCGACTACTTTTGATTAACTTGAAAGTAAAACAACCTTTAACAAACCAACATAAGCATCTCCACTTGGAGGTGATATATAAACCATCTTAGAAAAGACTTAACTATTTTTAGTTACAAACAACTACGAATATAAAAGTTTACAAAAGCTATCTTTGAAAGATAAACAATCACAGATTTAGATTACAAGCCATAGTCACAACTGAAAATGTAACATAACAGTCTCCCGAAAAGAATAACATCCACAAGCTCAGTCCCAGCTCCCGGAGAGCTATATACATACCCGACAATAAGTCCAAAAGAACGTTATCCAAACTCCCTTCAAGCCTCACTGGTCTGGTCCTCCTGTCTCAGCTAGATCTAAAACAGTAAAGGGAGAAGGGGTGAGAATAAATCTCAATAAGTTATTATGGA